>LYUA01003770.1:21715-33837 GCA_002093875.1 Calopteryx splendens
GTGTTGGACGTCTCTCGTAATATCGAGCTTCCGTGGAGGTTTTCGTATTTAGGTCTTGCAATTGCCGATTTTATTAACAAGTAAATCATAGGGCAAAAATCAGTACCTTGGTCATTTCTCGTTATATAAGGATTCTCGTGATATGCCGTTCTTGTTACATTGGGCTTCCACTGCATTTACAAAATCATTTGAACTATTCTAGCAAAAGCAGAGGAAGAACAGAGGATAAAGAAGACAATATGCTACAATCAATTTGTCCTTGAATCATGACCTGCACCCACATGGTAGATTAAGTTTCCAAATGGTAGGAATGATCAAAGGTAGAATGGGAGAAACAAATTATTCTCATACAGGTGGCAAGAGTCATTATCAATCTTCACAAAATTATTTTCTGGTTACAGTACTGGCCAAGGCCATTTGATAATTTAGTGATATTCTGACCACAATAATTATAGTCAAACATGTCTTGATTAATCCCTTATGCATGGAAGAGATTTAAACAAATCCTATCTTGTAGGTCAGAGGATATTTAAATTTATTCATGGATTTGCCTTCATGTTTACAAAAAAATTTCACAACTAAAAAATTTAAAAAATATAATTACTAATAATGAAGAAAGCCTTATTATTCATCTCTTGGTTAACACCAAAATTGTAGTGATTGAAAAATATTGCAATACCTAAAAATATTAAAATATAGTCAGCTGCCACATCATAATACTTTTGTTACTTGATGCTGATGGGTTAAGGAATGTTTTAATATTTCTATAGCGAAAGCAATTCTGACTTGTGAGTTTATCATTCAGCTGAACTTTCAGTCACTACGCAACTAATGCTGTAAGTGCTAGGAACTAATTGATCTCACATATATTCTCATGGTAACCAAAAACCAGGGCACTTTTGGTTCTCAGACACTTGACTAAAGTATAGTGGTGAAAATAGATACTTCAAGTACATACTTCAAAACCCTGCATGCCCAATTTAAAAATGGAAAAAATATTTTAGGACAGAGTGCATTGAATTATAGTTAACTTGGTTGAACAATTCCATTAAGCTCTACCTCTGCAAAAAGGTGAATGAAAAGGAAGAGAAAAACCCTGATGGGCAATAAAGTACAGTAAAATGCTTATTTAAACTCGTGCATGTTACATGTGAAATACATGGTACTTACTGTCTTTTCCTGTTCATAATGATACCAATCAGCTCTCCCACACGATCTTCCCTTGCAGAAATTCCACCGCAAGACTCCAACGACACCACAAGGTCGTTCCCTGTGTTCAGATGTATCACTACGAGCTGATCAGCCCCAGGCGTGCAGCTGATGCCAATCACCTTCAGGAGTTTAAAAATAAACAAAGCTGATAACTCTTGAAGATATTTTTTTAAATTTTGAATTATGCAGGCTAATTAATATATCTAAATCCAATCACTTGTTTCCGAAAGAATGGAGTTTTCACTTGAGAATCTGCAAAATTTCATGCAAGAATTAAAATGCTCTTTCGTTTTGTCAAATAGAAAAGTTATCAAGTGAGAATTAAAACTGATTTGAGGATGGATGGAGCAACTTCCCCGAGAATATGTTCTCTAACGATCATTAGGCAAGCTTTGATGCTCTAAATACCCAAATGTTCACTTATACCTACATATTTGAGTGTGTGGATGCACATGTAACAGTAGGAACAAATATTAATTTCTGGAATCCTTCTGTTTCTAGAGTAGTTTAATTTAGTAGTATTTCATTTAGCTGCCTACATTACTGAACTTAGCAGGCCCAGCAGGATCAGGTACACATTTTCATATATAGCTCTTTTTTATACCACTATGACTTTCACTCTGGTGACTGATCAGTGTACACAAATTAATTCATCAAATGTCTGCATCCACATAATCTTTTTAATTTCTATGTCACAGTATTACAGCATCATTGAAAACAGATGTTGACGGTGAAAAATGAGAAGACTAGGGTCCTGACAAACAGAATTAAAAGAAATTCTCAAAATTTCTTATTTGTAGTCTTATCCATTGATTGACAAATTAGTTCACAAAGCAGTATGCTATTTGAAAATATTCTCTGAGGATCAGGACACTTTGTTTACTATGTTATAAATAATGAAGTTCACAAAGCAAAAAATAAAAAAAGGGTAAAACATAAAAAATAAACTTACTTCAATACATAAATAAATATGAAAAAGCAGTACAGGGTTGATATAAATAACACAGGTACAGTGAACTGCATTCTTTAAGGCCAGAGTGACAAATGGGGTGAGACAAATGGAAGTTCTCATATTAATATGGAGCACAATTCCAAAATTTTAGCTCCACAAACAAGTAAAGATAGACTTGCCTCATGCAAAGAAATTCCTTTCTTCATAGGTTTGTACTTCTTTGCATCCAATTTGTAGATGAAATTTTCTGTGACTAGAAGCACTCGTTGAGCACTTTTATTAAATCTGTTAGTTTTCTGAATGAAAGCTGAAAACAATACCTGAAAAATATGAGGATATGTTAGACTGGAAAAAAAATTAAAAACCATCATGTTAATTATCTCTTCAGAATAAATTTTACGAAATTGCACTTGAAGCAGTTTTCAATGCTAAATCTAGCGACCAAATAAGTAGTGCGTGTAGATACAAGCCAATCAGATTGTGCCTTAATCGAAGGATGGGTTTTCTAAGAACTAAAGGTTAACAATACATTTTGTTTAATTGCTCTTACAACATAACATATACTTAAAACATTTTAAAGGCACTCAAAGTATTTGTCTTAGCAAAAGGTATTAAACATAAGTTGTTTTATTGCATACAATAAAACCTCCATTAACCAAATTTAAGGTGGTATTAACAGTTTTGAATAATAAATAAATAGGAGACTTTTTGAGCCTAAAGGTAGAAAGTTACAAGTAATGAATTCCATTCTTTCACTAATGTGAATTTATTTAAATTACATTGAATAATGCACATGTATTAAAGCTAACAAAAAACTAAATAAAAACTAAAATATGTATCTCATGTGATTTTAAAAAGAGTGAAAATTGCCTCTTAAAGTTTCTTTGGGCAGTGTTTTCTTACTGCAATATTCTGCCAACATTTCATCAGGATATCTGATGGCTTGGCTAATTGAAATGTTCAACAAAGCATAAACCTATCCGAAAAATTTTACCCTCTTGAAGGACATTCCAAATTTTAGTTAGTCATGACCTCTTACCTCTAACATATAAGTCCTCATCTCGTCAACCCTCATTCGGGTTCATCTGAATTTGGATATCTCTCACATCCAGGGATGTTTTCTGAAAGGTTTTGCAAGTTCTCTACCTCATCACCAAAGCACAATTCCATCTAAGAGTTAGTTCTAATATTTCTCCAGAGTAGAGGATTTTCATTTCTCTCAGGGCTGGGTGCACCAATGCCAATCAAGGCACTTTTACGATATCAAAAGAAGACTGGAAGGGCATTCTTCGAATTGTCCCTAAAAAGCCCTACACTCCTTTGACCTCTATATGCATATGAGTGACAGACATTGATTACCTGCAGCACCACAGGTTAAAAAGGTTATTCTCTGTGTGTTCATCTTGTGTACCAGTGACTCTTTTCTTCTTTTGAAGTTTTTTTAGACAACATTAGAAAATTCAATCAATTTTTGTCTGCATAAAACTAATTTATAAAGTTATTTTTTTCTTGAGTGTATCACTCCAAAAGAATCCTTGCATTCATTTTTAAAATCATTCACAGCATCTGAATCTGCAGATGATTTCCTTCCACAAATATTTCCTTGATGTACCTCATACTTCTGACTTTGGATCCTTTTCCTGCCTCATCCATCACTCCAGAAAGTATTGTAGCCTTTAACTTGGAAAGTGGGACAGATTTAATCACTCTTTCCTACTGTAACGTAATGATTTAAAATATGGCTGCATTCACTTTTTCATTTAATGTGGTTTTCATGTTTTTTTTTGTTAGGCATCATCAAAGCATGGTCATGTTATTTTCTTTCCAGTCTGATGTGGTAGAAATTCCAAGGCCATAATCTGCCAATACTGTTTGCAAAATCTCATAGTGTTTTACTCTTCTAACAGCCTCCAATTTTCCCTCAATCATAACCTGAATTTGCTGTTTCACACACTCACCTCACTGATGACTCACTTTCACTCTAACAAAGTCAACCTAATAGTGACCAGGAAGCCTACATAACTGGACACAGGCTGGGTAGTGGCTACATGCCACCGTGCATCACAATTTCTAATCGCTACTGCAATCATTACTAAAGAATTTACGAAGTGAAAAATAAATAGGCATCATTGCTAAAGAATTTACTTGGTGAAAAATAAATAGGCAAATAATTCAGCCCCATGATATTTGATATGTGGAGCATTTAGTTTACCCCTATTAGGTTAGAATGTAAACAAGAAACATATATTTACCATTCCACACTTTTCTGCATTCCTCAGATTATTCACACTGTCATTATAAATGCTATAAGAATGGTTTTCATTGGGTTTAGACAAATAATCTCCTTCCCATGGCCTTGATTGTCCCCAATCTGGTCTGCGCCCAGACAAAACAGAACCAGCAGATATCTTGAGGCGCAATTGTGGCCACTGGTCTTTGGGAATAGAACGCAAAATCATCCAAGCCCTCCACCTTGAGTGAATATTTTGCAACATTGGAACAGTTTTCCGGACAGCTAATGGAGCAACTGGCCATGTAAGATGCTTTCCATAGTCTTTACGTTGAGCAACCCCACTGCAAAGAGAGCAAATAAAATGAAACATGCTCACCATCTGATGCGTAATGTAAAATATTAACTGCATATATACAATTTAATGAATGTAGAGTCAAGATATAGTGCCATTATTGTAAACATATAATTGCACTATTATTTTATGATGATGCTAAAGAAAGAATGGGCCTTCAAATGCTTTAGACATGAGACAGTTCAAATTGCCACCCTATAATAGCAGGAAAAAAAACAGCTGTAAAATGTCTATAGATTTTGAGGTTTCTATAATGTGCAGTGAACTCCTGTTATCAACACATAATTGATTAGCAACTTAAGATTGCATCTTGTACCCAATATATAGAAATCCATTTCATGATAATTATTGTTTAGTATAGCTTTTGAAATGTGGGTGAGGAGAAGGATGGATAAGGTGAAATGGACCAGAAGGAAATTGAACAAAGTAGTTCTAGGCATGGTAAAGGAGGTGTAATGGCTCATGGGAGAAATTTAAAAAAGGTAGGGAAAGTGGATGCAGGGTATACTGCAGGCCAATGGGTTGTTGAAGACTGTGACAGAGGGAGAGAAGAAAACTGTGTTAGGAAAGTGAGACAGAGGGAGGGACAGGATGGAATGAAGCATGGGAGGAAATATATACAGACATGGAGAATGAATGTGTTATTTGTGGTGTGGGTTTCTGAGATATTAGAGTCATGTCCATCAGAAACAGACCCTAAGTGGAGGATTACTATTAATGAATTGCTCAGTACAGTATTTACTTAAGTCCAAATATTTAAAATCAAACCATAACTCTAATAAATTTCCTAAAGCATTAACAATTCTTTTGAGTGATTACATTCCATGAAGTATTGTCTGAGAGATCCGACTCATTAATTAAAAGGCTTCATTTTCTATTCATGATTTTTATAGTTTAAGTTGTCTTTGTAGGTTAAAGTTTCCCATTAGGTCCTGGACACACCTACAAGAAGTGATTTCATATTCATATTTTTCACTTACGCTAGCGAAGAAATTTTTGTGTAAAACTTTTGGCTAAACCATTAGTCAATACAACCAAGCTCACTCAGTAAGCATTAAGGAAGAATTGTAAAATTCCTACCTGAAAGCTGATAGAAGACTGTTGAAATACGAACGTATTTTGTATCGTCTGTAATACTTCATGATTGCCAGTGCAGCTTTCATCTTCCTGTATCGCATGCGACAAACAGTTCCTCTCCACTGCTTTTGGAGTAGTATTACAATGCCTTGAATCAAATTGCTTCTTTCCTAAGAAAAACATTATGGAGAAAGAATTAGTGATATGAGCATTTCCCATTGACCTAGAGGGTTTTAGATAACCATATATGTACTAAGTGCTTTATGGATATTTAATAACTTTTTCAACATGACACATTTATATTATAGGATTAGCAATATGTTACCACAGAAATTACAAATTACCCTGCAAAAATGAGTACATCAGTCATTACTGAAGTCTTACAACATGATTGCAGAATTACCTCTTTTAAGTCCTAGCAAATTGTTTATCAACCAAAATATTCCTTGCATTAATTTGTGTAAAAGTCAGTTCAGTGGTTTTTCAACAGGTAAAATGAAAATTATGAATTTTCTACAGCGTGACAGATTTAATTTCAAATACTATTTTTCTAAGTTCTCAGTCTTGCATGCTACCTTCATGTATTGAGAGGTCCCTGTAGCATAGGTAATGCTACTCAAGACCAAGAAACATTATTAGTATTATCTAATTTCTACTGATAGTTTTAGATTCTCCATAGCTCTTTTTGTCAGCTAAGTTCAGATATTGTTCACAGCAGATTTTGCCTTCTCTTTAGGATAGCCCCAAAAATTCTTGGAAGGTATTTTCTCCATGTACAAAAGTGCACAAGCAAAGCTGGTGCGATAATATAAATATGGCAGTAGTGTTTTATAATATATTGTTATTATTTTATATTTAAAGAGGTCCTCACAATCTCTTATGAGGCTAGTAGAGAAATCATTTTTCGATTTATTCAAAGAGAATTTGTGAAGGATATGAGGAAAAACCCACTCTTTGCACCACTCTTGTTTGAAGTTGAAGCTTTAAAACTGTAGTTGATGACCTAACCTTTACATTACAATTTTAAATTTCCTCAAACTTTTGGGAATTAAACATCAAACTTACATTAATCAGACCAATGACAACAAAGATAAATGAATTTAAGATATAATGAAAACCAAGACTAATTTGAAAATTTGCCTACCCTCCTTGAATTAAATGTTCATCCACCTCCTCTAAAAGAGATAATGTATGTTCAAGGGGATTTCAACACAGAATGATCAGACAATTTTTATTGGCAGAATATATTGTGCAAAAAATTGAAAAATGTTCAGTCCCCATCGGAAACAATAGAGGCAACACATGTCGAGAAAAACACTATTGAAATTTTGGTTTCACCTGAGTATACTGTCAGCTGAGGCCTATGTAATTCTACATGAAGCTTATGAAGTCTGTTCTTCCCTATAGCACAGCTAGAAGATAGTTTAAAATATTTAAAGAAAAGGGAGACATTCACTTTCAAATGAAGGTGGACACAGAGCTCCAGTCACCACTCTTACGAGCGCATACATTATCACCACTGCTCCCATTGCGAGAGAATATCATTGAATAACATTAAGAACACTATCAGAAATATTGAGTATCACTCACACATTGGTAACAGACAAATTGAACATGAAATGTGTTTGTGCGAGGTGGGTTCCGAGACTGGTCATCCCCAAACAACAGGACGTTTGTGTGCAGCCTGAATATTTGTGAAGTGTGTACCCCATCCTCCCTATAGTCCAAACCAAGCCATGCGACTTTTCCCCAATGTGAAGACACACCTTTGAGAAAAGTGAACAGTTGGCCTAGGTGGATTGAACATATTCCAACATGCAACAGGTGCCACTGATGCAATACTGTCATCAAAAGTGCAAAACTTAGTGCAAAAATTTATTTTTGCACTGTAAATTATGTGAATAAAAAATTTAAGACCACTCTATATTCCTCATACATACATTCAATCCATTCATATAATAAGTAGTAACAGAAAATGATCATATACATAGAAAGCCATTTACTCCTTCTATTATAGCAGAGCCTCAGTTGAGCATGTTGAAGATACATGACAAACATAGGCATTCATAAGTATTAATTATTCTTCATCCATATCAATTTTACATTAAATTTATTATTCTTAAAGCTAAACTAAAGGGTAGAGTTGTTTCTTAGACAGTCTCCAAAAATTTTTACACATCACTGTAGGCTCCACAACATTGGACCTTCACTATTGCCTTCTTCAGACCATTGAACTTCCTACCCCTCATCATGCTTTCTGAAATGACTATTCTTTTACACCTTTGGCCCACTTAATATCCTCATTATTAAAGCCTTTGACGATCCAATACCACTCGGTGTCCTCTAGAGTAGCAGTCCCCAACCAGTACCCATGGAGAAAACTTAGGTCAAAGTTTTAGGAGGAAGATTGTGAATTCAGTGGCCTGTTCGGTCCTAATGGTTTATGACCTCCACTTTAGAGCCGCCTTCTTTATCATCGTTATTAAATCTATTAATATACATTCCATTTCAAAATATTATCAAAATTGACCATGACTATCCATTATATGGCTACATTTAATGATGATACGTTAATTTGGCTATTTCCAAGCCAGTGTTTAAAAAAATTGATGCAAGCCTATACATATATAATTATATTTTGTAAGAAAATTTGTTTCTCCTTTCAAAAGTAGCTTAGTTAACAACTGCTTTGCTATTATATAAATAACTAATTTTCTGCAGATGTATTTTCAATACATTATTCTAGTGGAGCACAATAAACACTTGACATTAAGTACTTAGAATCATGAAGCGATTGCAGAAGTTGATTGAAAAATATTGCATAGTAAGAATTAATTTATTTACCTGTTCCAGAGCAAATAATGTTCTTGGAGATCGAATAAAAATTTTTGTATTTCCATACGTCACATCATCCGAAAACCTATGCTCATCAATCAAAACCTTGGTTCCATCACGAGATGAGCCACCATGAAAGTTGGGCCATGTGTACTGTGACAGCATTTTATACCTGGAAAATAATGGGATTCCAGCTGAAGCTTGACAATATAGTTATAAAATCAATAAGACCAGTTTTTCAGACAAAAATTTCTGGGTTTCACAAAAATTGTTTTCTACAAAGATGCTACATATTATTGCCACCATGTATCTGAAGTAAGCACCTTGTAATGGCCGAAAACAAAATAGAGTTTTAATAATAATTATCTCACCAATCATTCTCACCTTTTGAGGAAGCGGTCATATCGCTGGCGATGAGCAAAACCAGCTCTACGCACTCTCACATTTTCCATAAGCCCTAAGTATGAAACTTGGTGCTTAATTCTTTCTTCATCAAATGCTGCTGGAGCTTTAGCATCATTTGGTTTTATGCAGCGCACATAATATGGTTCCTTACTGGCCAAATTTTTTACTAAGGATATCATGGAGTTTTTGAAGAGAGTTCCAGCAGTTAAAGGTCTCTTTGTGGTCTGAAATAAATTTATTATAAAAAACAATATAAAAAGCACATTGCTTAAAGCTCATTCATTACTTCAAAATAAAAAGGAATTAGAAGATATTTCAGGTCAAACTAAAACTGGACTTTTCAATTAATTCGATCACATCTGGCATGATGTGGTGAAAGAGCATTTTTTCAAATTCAAAGGCAGGCATTCCTGAGCCTCCCGAGAGCAGGTTCCATTAATTATTATTTTCTTTTAAATTTATTCACTTAACCTGGATTCTACCTTGTTACTTAAAAATCTCACTAAAACATAAATGCAGCCCCATTGCTATTTCTCTACCCTGGTTACAAGATGATATTTCCTTTTCAACATGACTAATTACTTTTGCATATTAATAGGCAACAACAAATTAAAAACTCACAGATGCAATTTAATCACGCAAGTCATCATTTACATAGTTGTGTCACAACAGCATGTGATATATGTTGCTTTATTTCCAGAGAAAAATTTCTACTTCAACTAATTTAGACAATGAGAAAAATGTATGTCCATGCAGAAGCAAAAAATAACAAGAAATGGTACTGGGGTCAAAATCAAAAGGGAGAATATCTCATGATAACAAAATAAACAAAAATATACCATGTAAACTGATGTTTATATGCACAGTGATCTCATTTATCTGACCATGAATAACAACAAAAAAAGAAACAGGTGTTGGAGAGGGGGGGAAGTTTTTATGACTACATGTAAGCTAGATGACATGAACAGTATACAAATTTGGTTCAGGAAAATTCAAATTTAAAACACTGCCCATTGGAGAAGGAGCATTTCATAGGCATAGATGCAAACAAGGCCACCTACTTGAGAATCGGTAACTGGGCTCTCTCCCCCAATCATCCCCTCCACATTACTGTTCTTGTATGCCTTCTCTCCAACTAAATATTATCTTCCACAATGTAATGGATGCATAACTATACATATCTAACAAAGACAGCAAATATAAAATTACTGACCTTGGTTATATCCATTACACCTTCAGGCCACATGTCCTTTAGAGTTGTATCTGTTGAATGGTACAACATCCTCTTAAAATCTTGAAATAGTGTATCCTTGTTTTTATCAAGAAATCCTGTAATACTGTACACAACATTTCCAGCATAGTGAATTATCCTAAACTCTTCTTTGTGACGTAAATCTTTCTCCATGGGACGGGTTTGTCGACTAGTATAATGTGGATGATTAGAGAGCTTCTTGTCCATTTCCTCCAGGAGCATCTAAAAAAAACAAATAAAAAGGAGAGTAGAAAATACTTCAGTAATTTCATGTAATATTCAGGTTCACCTATTCATTGCTTATTTTTTGGAGATTATGAATAAACATTATTCCTGGTTGGGTCCCTTAAGTTTCATTTTTTTAAATGCAAGAAAAATCATGCTCAATTAAATGCATATTATATTTTCATTGCCCCATAGAATTATCGATGCATATTTCTTGCCCTTCTTCATAGCAAGTACATATAAAAAACCCATTATTTGACATAATTTTATCTATTGTTTAGCATACCCCCACCACTATAAATCTTCACATCATCTCAAGGTTCTGGCAAATCACACCAAGGAAAAGACTAGCATAGAAGATCTATTGTTTCCAAATATCGACAACTGAATATTGAAAACAGGTAACCAAAAACAATCTAATTAGGGATGTAATGTTCTTTTTACATTGCGGTCATAACAATTAGGGATGATTGAAAATTAAACAAAGAAACTTGATTAAAGGCACCTTCCATGCTAAAAATAAGACCTATTTTCATCGTCTATGACTTTCCAGGATGAAATTCCTCTCTTTCTTGCTGTGATGGTGCAATGGGTAGGATAACTTTCAGGATATCATAAAAATTAACAAGTCTGGCTAGCTGCCAACATGATCCATCATATTTTAAAACAAATACATGGTTCTTCTTAACCTTCATCTACCAGGATTATTCTCCTTGACCGGCATTGATGACAACGTTGTCCAGTCCTGGGTGCATGTTCAAGTCAAAACCATTATCAAATATTTAAACCTACGTGGAGAAACCAGGAGAATGAATAACTGCATCAAACTCTCATTTTGGAAATCTACAGAACAAATTGTACATAATTAGCCCTTAACTCCCCACATCCTGGCACTTTATGCACCACTGAAGCCATTATAGGCAAAAATATGTTAATACCTTAAATGAAACTATGTATTTGTGGCTACCGATCACCATTTCATTGACATGCTAGATGATGGCAAGACAATTTTGCTGTATTTTGCTATTTGATATATTTACATTGCGCATGACTCAAGATGTAAATTTGAGTTCTTCACGCAAATGTATGTATATAAATTCAAAGCAATTTTTGAGACTCCCATGCCCCACTTTGCTGCCACATCCATCAAATTTCATTACAGTAAAGGAAAGGTTATGAGTACATCATTGTTGAATTGTTACCACAATTGTCAGAGTATAGCATATACATGAAAATATGTAAAAACAAATATACATGAAAAAAGATAGAAGTTTTGCATACCTCATCCGTCACCTTTCCAACATTTAAGCAGGCTTCATCCATGATAGCAATTACTCCCTTGTGAGGCTGTTCCACAAGATCACATATCACCTGGTTGTTGAAGTATTCTACTTTCTGCCATTGAATACCTTCTCTCATGTATTCCTCTTGTTCCTGTTTTAGCACCAATTCTGTCAGAATTTAAACAGCATGGATAAATATTTAAATTAGACTACAAATGACAGCAATGGTAAAAGTTTATTATTAAATTCATCATTAGCAGTCCGTATATTATATGACACCATGGGATTGGTAAACA
>LYUA01003770.1:58909-69843 GCA_002093875.1 Calopteryx splendens
CTGAAAATTTTTCACCTTTGCTGGGGATTGAACCAGCAACCTTTAGATCCACCGGCGAGCGTGCTACCCCTAGGCCACCTTGCCCACGACAATTAAAACCACCCTTTACCTAACATAAAACTACATAATTTATTCCCACTTTTATGACCAATAGTATTTTAGATTTGAACACACAATATTTAATGCTACAGGCTAGTTTACAAAAATACAATGCAAGTGACCCAAAAATCTGTTCATTAGTAGGTGAAATCATAAAATTTGGCAATTTTTACAAAGCAAAAATTCTCAGTATCCAAAATTATAATTCAAAGCAAATTTATCTTTTTTAATGAAATGTTAGAGGGTGTGGCAGACCAGAGGTCGCTGGTTTGGTTCTGGATGATGCCCCTGGGTACCACACACAGCATAAGGAAAGAAACTGCCCCCCTACCCTGAAGTGTGAATTTTACACCACATTGGGCTTAGGATTAGGTGAGATCTACCCTCACCTTTTAAACAAACCTTAAGGCTGATTAGGTACAGTTTTTTTAACCCTTTAACTGCTCCCATCGTCTGTTAGCGATTTGACCTGTGACATTTTGCACAAATAAATGCTTTTTTTTCTTGTGAAATCAAATTCTTCAACCTATTTTTAAAGTAATTTCACGTGTTTATTTCTCTTTAATATTATTTTTCTGAGTAAATAATTATAAAAATCAATAAATTGAGGCAAAAAAATCAGGGNTCTGAGTAAATAATTATAAAAATCAATAAATTGAGGCAAAAAAATCAGGGCCGGCGAAATATTTTTTTGGCGTCTGTGAGGGGGTAAATATCAACCTAATTATGCAGTTAAGGGTTAAGGAAAAGTATGAATAAATTTATGTAAATCTAAGGAACACATTCACTAACATTAAATGATCTATTTATAAATGGCACAATTTCAATGGATTTACATCTTCTATTAAAAAATTATTTTTAGACTTTTAGAACTTATTCTCATTTAGTTACCTGGATAAGCTCTGTAAGCACCAGGAGAATTATCTAAAATAAATATACTGGCTAGGTTCGGGCATATGGCTGACAGGTCTTTTGTGTAGCTTCCACAGTCTGGAGTACAATGCTGCCTGTAGTACCTTCGCCTTAAAATTCCCCGATTGTTATCTAATTTATCAGCCACAGCCGCACCATATATTTCCATACTTGCTGTAAAAACCACTAATTCATACCACTGTGATACCTGAAAAAAAAAGAAAAAACTATATATGTACTCTTCACCTTTAAAATTTACATGGAATTTAAAATAATTTCTATAATTAGCATATTATGTGGACGCCTGAAATTCAAGTAAAGTCATGCTCTATTGAATGACTGGAAATATAGTTACATACATATGCCCTTTTCTCACGGTTTCTGTAACTTTCCACTTGATCCCCATTTACTTCAGGATCAACCAGAAATTAATTGAACCCTACTGCACTCCTGCTAGATGCACACATTTTTTGAGCTGTAAAGATGCATTGCTGATTATGTTTAGCTATACCAGTATGTACTTGCATTAATAGCTGTGCTGACAAAGCACCAAATGAGAAAAGTATTTGTGCAAATATAATTACCATATATACCGTGCATAGTTCGACCCCCAATCTTTGGCCCACAAATTTGGTTCGAAAAAGTTGAACTATACACGAGTATATATTTCATGGCATATCTTGCTACATTAATGTTCACTGCCAGCTATTACAGTTGAGCTAACAGCTAAGCTGGACGAGCCACCCCTTTAACACAATGAACAAACGTGGTGAAGTATGGATACTCTACACTCCATTGATCAATGCATATGAAATAATATGCCGAATCTGTCAAATCTTGAGGAAGTCGGCATCCACACAGGAATGTTTCAATACTGAAGCCATACGATAGAAAATTGCATAATTGTGTATCTTTTCGTGCATAATAACAAAAACATAAGTGGGCAGTCCTTGGTTGAGAAAAATTTTGAAGCGGATTATTGTCGATTAATAGCTATAGGCATGTTGCAATTTCAGGATATTACTTCAAAATATCCCACTTAGATATCACAATGGCTTCGCTCATGGCTAAATTACATTTTACTACATAGGAGAGTAGTTCAGTTCTGATTGAGGAGAGGACTACAGATGGTAGATTGAGGAGTTGAAATGAGCTAGTCTTATATTGTTTCAAAGCACTAATTTGAGGGGAAATGTCTAATAATCAAAAGGTAAGAGCAATGATGAGAGGGATACTATTTTTCACACTTTCTTTTGGCACCCTTCAAGCATTAAATAAATTATTAAATACTTAAAGCAAATGCTGTAATGACCAACAATGTAGAGTATTTGATCTATGAAAAACTGCAGTTTTGTGAAATTATACTCCCTCTACACATTTCCAAGAATGTATTATGATAAGGGGACATATTTATTATGTAATTTTGAGACGAACTACCAATGTGTGTTTGTCACACTTTATTAAGATTGTTAAAGGTGTTTGTTCACCTGTTCTGAAGATAATAATTATTAATATGTTCAGTTCAAACAAAGTCAATAATTTCTCCATTTATTTTAATAAATCTTGTCCAGAGGTTTTAAATGATAAAACACAAAGCTATTTTGCACTCAGTAGTTGAATTATGCCACGATACTGACATATTTGATCACTGGCTCACTATAAAAATGTTTTTAAAATGTTCAGTTCAAATCACTGACATATTTTGTTCAAATGTTTGAGCTTAAAATATATCTGGACAAGAGCTTTAAATGATACCACACAAAGTCACGTTGTGCTCATGCTCTCCAATAAAGACTAACAATTAGTTAACTGTGGTGACAAACCAAAAATATTGCATCATTTCCTACACCCAAGAGGAGGAAGTAGTGACATACAAAAACCACTGCTTAGTATCTGAATTGGACTCTCTGCTGTTAACAAACAAACTCAAATGATTTGTGTAACACATAGTTGTAACGACATATTATTTCAGTTGCAACTATTTTTGCATCATGCAGTTGGCCATGAGTCACCTCATACTTACTACATAGTTAGTCTAACAATTAAGCTACTAGAAACTGGCACCACCTCTATCAAGAAGAAAGTTGACGTTTAATCAGGTCCCTCAACTAATTGAGAAAGGCTAATGGCCTGTGACCTCTACATGTGAAAGTCTTAGCAAATAAATTTCCAGCAGTTTTTAATGAATGCCTAGTGTTAACTTCTAGAAAAATTGAGATGTCACATATAAGACTTCCTCTATATCTTGGGATATAAGGAGGGTCTGATGACAAGAAGGTAAACATTGTACATAATTGCTAAGTTTTGTCATTATATATTACAAGTGAATCAATCATTATTGAAATGGTTTGAATCAATCTAAAAAAGATCCATTAACAGAAATGAATGTGTATACATGCAAGCTTTCCTACATGTCAAATTCCTATACCGTAAAAAACTTTTATCATTTTATTATGAATTGATATTGAAAACTTGATTAGATGATTAGCGATTTTAAGCACCAAGAAGAAATTAGTTAAAAGATCATGCAATTGTGATTGCACAAACTCTGCCCATGACAGATATAAAACATTCATTGCATAGGTCCTACAACACATGCACATGTGAGTTAGCAAGTTAGATTGGAAAAATATCACTGAATAAAAATTTGGAATTGAAGTAAGCTTCTGTTATATGGTGCTTCTAAATAACACAATTGATGAAGCAAGGATAAGTTTGGGTAATATCTGATACTTACTTAAATGATTTACTGACAATATGATTGCACTCCACACTTGTTTGCTCACAGAAAACACAAAGTTTTAAACAACTTTACGGTTAAAGATTTATCCACATATTTTATTTACTACCATAAATCCTTTCCAATTAAGACCAAGTATATAGGGTGTGGGGTTTCTTTGTATGTCTATGACAGTTGATTGTATGAAACTAGCCCCATTGACTTGAATCCTAGGCATGCTGTTTTTTTCTATTGTACTGAATGCGAAGGTTAGAAAGAGTTTGATTTTGGTGGTTGTGAATTTATAAATTTACTCAATATTTTGACATGTGCTACTTAATGTGCAACTAGGATGAGTGTATGTACACATGTTAATGGTAGGAGACCATGATCACGGAATATTGGGAAGGATAGTGAGGTTGGACATTTAGAAGCATTGATACAGATGGCCTCTATGTCTGCAAATTTGTTCACAATAAGGTGAACCCAAAAGATCATACCATATTTTTAATATGGGAGTGCAGGTTGCCAGAATATAACATTTTTCATTAATCCCTGAGGGCAGTTTCCTTCAATGTTATTAAGATGAAGCATGCTGAGCTTACTCTTCCCGATAAAATGCTTATGTGGGTCTCCCATGATAAACATAAATCAAAAGTGGTTATAAGGAAATGTAGTTTGCAACACATAGTACATCATTATCCTTTGTTCTCACTAGAGAACTATTTTGGGGGTTGAATAAAAAATAGATGGGGTTGGGATTTGTTGTTAAGACCAAGACCAGAGTTGAATAAGACCAAGCTGTTGTCTTAGTGACAGGAGGTTACCCACTTTCAGTACTGTTCTGATTGACTCATGCATGGAATTTGTATTAATAAAAGGTTGGTGTCATCTGCACATAGGATTGGTTCAATTCCATCTACTTTGGCTAGTGCCATGGAAAAGTCATTCATATAGAGTGGCCCAAAATGGACACCTGTGGCACTCCTGTGGATTAGGAAATGCCTTTGGTTAGGTATTCCATACCACTTACTACCAATTTCTTAAAGGCGATTTCATCCAAAGATTAGGTTGTTGCTCTTATTCCATAACTAAGTAATTTGTAATTGAGAATTTGATTATCTATAAACCAAAAGCTTTACATAGGGCAAGAGATAAGCTTACTGTTTCGTGAAGATGGAATGATTGACCTAATATTTATAAATTCATGCTTCTAAAGATGAATGATTGCTACTTCAAGAAGATGATTATTACTGCAAATAGCATCACAGAGTCCTGGGGCACTCTTTGACTTGCCTATAGAGTCTACATAGATGCTGACCTATCCTAATTATAAAAACTCGATCTATTAAAAATGCCTAATAAAAATGGAAAATTTGCCCTAACCCTAATTGTGCAACTTCTATTAAATCTTCTGCCTCCAGACTTAGTCATAGGCATTCTACAAATTGAAGATGATGCATATAAAGGGCTAGTGGAGATAGAATTAACAGTATTGAGTATATGGTTGATAGTCAAATGACCTCATAGAAACCTACATTGTACACTGAAAGGCCAATTTAGGAATTCCAGCCACTAAATGAGCCAACAATTAACCATTCTTTCCATCACTGTGCAAAAATAACTGGTAAGAGAGATAGGTCTGCATTTATTCAGGTCAACCTTTTCTTTACCAGACAGGGATGACTGTAGATTTCTGCCAGGAAGATGAAAAACTCTGCTTAATCCACACCTGGTTAAAAGTGTGGAGGACCTCTGAGAAAGCTGGGTCTGGAAAAATCCTGAATTGCGGACCTCATCCATCCATGGAGAAGGGTTTCAAGATTCTGCAATGGTGGACATTAAGTTCCCACAGGGAAAAGGGTATATTATGCTCCTCAACTATCCATGTCTCATTAAGTTTAACCGGCATTGCTTCACAATGCTGCTATAAGTTTCAAAATTCAATGCCAAAATTTCCACCACTGCTGGTGTTAAGATTTGCGAGTAACTATCAGAAAACCTTGCCTATTGGAAATGATCATGCCACCACACTACTGCCAACCATTAACAAGAGACTCCAAGCTGTTGAGGAGCATTTGATATACATTTAACCTTGTACTACACCTGTCCATGCGGTGTTCTGTGGTTGATGCTGGACATGAATTCCATCCTGGAAGCCTTCTTTGGCTCCTCCATGGCTCATCAAGCTTTTGCTCATAAGCATCAGGAGGAGGTTAGATTCATTACTGTGGGGTACGTGAGAAAAACTTGCAATGGCTTCCACAATACATGAGGCCAAAGATGCAATGTTGCCAGTGCTGTCACAATTTCTATTGTGAATAAAAATAAACTTATTTTTAAAAGGGGTCAATCAGCATTGAAGACAATCCAGTTGTCCACTATAATTAAATTTGCTCTACAACTGCTCTGGATCCTACCTATCCATAGGGGATTGTGGTCATTAAAATTAATCAGTAAAATGAAGGGCCTAGGTAACTGACAGACAAGGGCTTTGAGGTTGCACTGCACCACTAGTGGAAGGTAAAAATTTCACAGCATAATAATTTAGGGATAAAGACGGTTCTTGCCACTGCCTGAAAAATCATGTTTATGTTCACTTGTAAGCAGTAAAAGGCCTCCCCATTGGCAACAGCAACCCACCATTAAGCTTCCCGCCCAGTAGTGCTGTCAAATCTAAAAGCAGTGCATTCTTTCAAAATGCTCCGACACCTCCCTAACTCGAATCCTTACAATGCACCCCATGATGCCCAAAATAATATTCTTCTCACCTCATTCACCTTGTACTTCCTTCTCAAACTCTATATTTTTTGCTACACTTCATGTATCCAATACAATTGGCCTTGAGTTGTTCTTGGTTTAAATACTGGTGAGTTTTAGACCTCAGAATGCTCAATTTTAAATGGGCATCAAAATCATCACTAGTTCAGATTGTTACAGTGGTCCAACTTATCATCGCTAACAAATAACTGATGCGAGTAGGGTGAGAGTGCTATTTATGCAGTCCCATAGTTCAAAGAACTATTTCAAGGGACGTAACTCAGTGCAAATATGCTTTCACACCTAATCCTTCAAGGCAAATCTGTCATCACATGCCTTCACTGGTGGCATCAGAAAATCTAGCATGTGATACAACAATGTGGGGCAACCACTGTCCCCCTCTCTTGCTAGCTGAGAGAGTTGACTTTTCACTCTTCACGGGACGCCACAATTCCTCCGGTCAATACACTGGTACGGTACCCGAAGCCTGACATAAAAATGCAGAAACTTAAGGTCTTCTTTTTATGTAAAATGAAGATTTCCATAAATGACAAAATGTCATCATTTTTCATTAAACATATTGTTAAGGTCACAGAAAAATTAAGATGAAGAGGTAATCAGTTGAAGTACTCGGCCATTTTATAACACCAGCTATTTACTGCACGAATAGCAATTTCCCGAATTTCAATTTATCAGACCTACACCAATAATTAGTTAATCAAGCATATTTTTTTAGAGATTTGATTTAATTAATTGAAAAAAAATGCTGCTTGGCATAATCCAAATTCTGAACAAAAAAACAAGTGCGCCAGGATTGCAACCTCTTTAAAATATGCAAAATGATTCAGTCAAAACTAAAATCTATGATGTTTCTTGCTATTGAACATTCAAATCTGTGCAATATTTAATATGTTTGCATGAAAATAATTCAAATAGAGCAAATTCTTTTTGGAGACACATTATTGCGTAACATCTGGCCACCAATAATTGAAATATCATGCTACTGTTGAGCAGTCTACAAAAATCACAAGTGATTGTGCCAATAGACTAGCAACACACAAATGAAAATACGAAAAATGATCAATTATGACATCCCCTAGGGAATAATGCATTATGATAATTACCAATTTGAAAAATAAAAAAAGAGAATTAACCATTTATGAAGGAACTTGATGAAATTTTTAGAATTGGAAACCTAAGGCAATGTTATTTCCATAATAAATTAGAATATACGAAATATTTCATGAAAACCTTCTCAGTCTTCCACATTATTTTATTAATAAAACCAATTTTTACTTTATATAAATAAAAAAGAAATGAATCAAAAATATAATAAATAAGCACAATTGAATTTTCATTTAAAAGATAATAAATAACTCCACCACAATTAGCATTTCATTAATATAATACTATTACAAAGCAAAACAAGGGTTTGACTCATAACAAAGCCAGTTAAATATATGCTATCTCAGATACATTTTATGCTCACTTTCATTATTTGATAGATGCCAATTAATTATTTTTTTAATATAATACATTCACCCCGACCACAAGCAAATGAATTAATATACTAAAAAGAACTTTCATGCCAAGAGTCAAACATCAAATTAAGTCAATAAATTAGAAAATAAAATAAGGTAAACCCCTTGTCTTAATGATTCATACATTTATCCATCCAATTGCAAGCAAATGTTTGTTCTAATTCCTGTAATTCCATAGTGATGTACTTAAAGTGTTACTAACTATACTTGGGGACTATGACAGCACATGCTCTTTAGATATTGCTCTTAAAACTACAAATGACCTTTTAGCTCCCATGTACAGTAAGCATACAATTGATTAATATATTCCAAAAAGGAAGTGAAAGCCTTTTAGGCAATTTTAGAATTTGATCTCATTCAGCATTACTCCGGGGCAAGGGTTCTACATCTATGGGTTTGCATGGATTATGATGCGTTGCTCTAATGCTCTATTAAAACGTAACAGTTTTTCTCAGTCAAGAGTTTTAGTAACAGAAAACAACAGTAAGTTGCAAAGCTCAATATTACAATTAAAGTGAGTCTTAATGCAAACAGTAAAGAACACCAAGAAGGGATTTCAATAAATACATTACAATGAAATAACGATTCACATATGCACTCCACTCTGCCCAGATACACGTAGATACTACAATTCCAAGAAGCAATGTAATCATTCCAATTAATTTAAAAAAAACATTATACTAAATTATGATGAAACTAAATATTACTTACGATGTCCAAGAAAAAATCTACATGAGGTCTTTTGTGCACGAAAAATCTAACAGGATGCCTGTCTATCGTCACTTTGAGGACAAAGTCCGGTGGAGTACTGGGTTTAACTGTTTGTCTAACAACTCCATCATGATGTGAATGAATAAGCGTTTCATCCAAGTCTAAGACTAGGACTTTTCTGTTAACTATACCTGTAAAGACAAAATTAAATTACTTTAAATTATACAAAGTACGATTCAAAGAAGTTATTAAAATTAAAGCCCATTGTAATAGCATAATTAATTATTTATAATTCTAAAATAAGCAAACATGTGTACAATTAAAATTGATTTTTATAAATCACAAAATAGATGATTTCTTTCAAACCAAGTTTGCACTTGCCATTTCAAAATTGGTCAACCCAAAACTTAAAGATTCTACCATACTCACAATCTTTTAAATAGACTTAACCTCATGCAAGGTGCACAAAATAAAATGGTGTACCATATGCTAATTAACTGAAAAGTACAAATTAGTGAAGTAACATGACAGGGAGGACACGCATTATAATATTTGCATGATACAAGTACTTAGTATATCTAATAACCTTAACGAAATATGAAGTGCCTTACAATTTTATGCTTAATAATTTCAAAATACTAAGAGAGCTCCATCAAATACTTACTAAGTCTGTGTCTGGACAAGGGTGAGAGAGGAAATATCTCATATTTGACAGGCTGGTGCTGAGCAACCTAAAAGTAGAATTTGGACACTAATTAACCATATCTCAATTAGATGCAAAGAACGGCTATACGAAAACTTAAGTCAGTACAACACAAATTTAAAGGAAAAATCAAATTTTCAAATATAATATCATGATATATTTCCATACGGTTTTCTGGCGAGCCTTACTTGATGAAGTACGAAAAAGTTATTTCTGTACACAAACTAGTACAATACAATGAACGAAAAACTCAAACGGAAATATTTGGCCAATACATTTTAAGAGACGGAATTTACGACCGGTCCGACTGCATAAACACTAATATAAATTAACAAGTTTAAAGCAATACGAAATATGAACGATATAAAACACAATATCACGATTAAGTATTGGAAATGTGAATACAGAAACTAGTGATCTCCATACCATGTCCAGTCACTAGGAATAGATTCGTGGCAAATTGCCACAGACCTTGCTAGCACGGCAACCAAGGGGGAATGATTTTAACAAGGTCACGGCCAATAAATTAAATCGACAAAAATATATTGTAGGCACCTAAACACTGTATCGAGATCAGTCGTGTTTTACTTATAAAGTAAAAATTGTCATGATATCATTGAATGAGAAATTCTCGAGTCAGCCAAGATGTTAACGTACGTGTAACATTATTAACAAACGTAGGGAACTAATAACGACACTGCTATGGGACTGCTAAAATACCGGCAAAGAATGACAACAAAATGACATAGGACAATACATATAGTGTTTATCTTGGGAGTAAGGCTAACTACTAAAAAAGATTCCAAATGAACCGCCGAGTAAATGCTTAAGTATTCGTGCAGAGCATCTATAGTAAATAAATATATTAAACTTGATGGATAACAAGTGGACCTAAAAAGGCATTATAGCGGTTTCAAACATTGTATAAGATATCAAAATTGCTCTCCATCGTTTTATGTAAACTGAGTAGATGCAAAATAAGACTATACTGTGAGTCTTGCAGCAAAAATTTGCCATCGTTCTTTACTTACAGCTCTAACCTGCTTCTTCAATACGTAACAAACACAAGTCCACACTCTCGATGCCAGTAACAAGAACGCGCGAAGGCCCATTTGCAATTGCTTCAGCATTGGTATGTACTTATTGAACGGCCTTAATTTGCTATAAAACTTGACGTCAAAATACAAGCACTTAAACGTTAAACTTGTACAATTAAGTTTATTGTACACCTAAAACCGCCGAAATACACAAAGCTGCCATGATCGACCCATTTTCTACGCGCATTCACAGGCGCATGTCATAACCTGGATCAACCGATAGAGGGAAGTAGTGTAAATTTTGAAGAGGCCACGATGAAGTTATAAATATTTCAAATGAGTTACAACAGAAAACAGCAGCAAAAAGAGTTCGAAAGTTTTTAGCCTTATCTAGTACCATTAAAGATTATCGGTGATGGTCATGCCAAGATTGTATTGTTGTGAATGTGCCG
>LYUA01003773.1:15713-26428 GCA_002093875.1 Calopteryx splendens
GTTTTCCTCTGTTTAAAAACTTGCCAAACTTAAGCTGTTACCTTATTTAACTACACCTGCCGAACTTTCCCATCCTAATCAATGAAAGGCAACCCCTAAATAGATCTTCTTCTGGGGTGTCGATTTTCACATTTTGCTTTTTTAATTTTTGTTGAACTCTGTTAGTTAAATAAACATTATTAATATATTATTATTATTGTTTACCAATCGCTAACAGACAGCGCCGATATTAACGCACATCAAATGCCATTTGATTTTTGTCTTGTCATTGCTTCTCTTTGGCAACACTTGTCAAATGCTATATTTTCTAAGTTTCATGAAGAAGTGAATTTAGAATTTTTTCCATTAAGAATATTAACTTTGTAACTTAACTATTATTTTTTGAGTAACAAGTAAAGTTATTATTTACATTCCGCTGAATTAATAACCACTTATTTTAAACATGCAATCCATGTAGAAGTAAAATCAAATAACAGAGACAAAATAGTAATCTTCATTTCAGCAATAGTCTAATATCATTTAATTAGTTTTTAGGGTTGGCGGCGGAGTTCTACGACATGGGGATACAGAAATTGGCGCACCGTCTACAAAATGCGTAGAAAAAATTGGCGATTATGTAGAATAGTAGAGCGAAATTTCTTCTTTCCAACGATGTCAATTTTTATGAGAATAAACAATTTTGTCTATTTGTAAAAATGAAGGGAACCTTACTTTTGGATCAACCCTCGTATAATGCGTCATGGAGAGAAATGATTGTTCTTCTGTCTTAATAAACATTTAGATAACCCACAGTAGTAGGTAGACAACAAGGTCTTTTAAAATCTAGAATTTTACCACTACAGTGCCATATTACAGGTTCCGATTCGTAAGACTCCCTCCCCATCTCTCCATTACTTTAACACTTCTGTGCAGAGCGTTCCAAAACTCACCACGAATGTGCGCTCGCTTCGGTCTGCTGTGGTGCGAGCGCTATTTTGCACCATCGGAGAGGACCCTGTATAAAGTAGTAAGGGATCTTCCATGATAGTTGAATAAATCAACCATGTGTTATTTCCTTTGAGGGCTTAAGGATTTTGGTTTCGGTAAAAATATAAGAAATTGCTAAATTCATATTCGTTCATCAACCTTAAATGCAAGTAGTCTAGATTTTCATTCTGAATCTCATTACTTTTTATTGCTGTATCTAAACCTCCGGTGATTCGTGTTACTTCGGAACCCAATAAATCCGTCTTGAATTTTCTTTAGGTTTCCAGTAATCTAATCCTCTTCTTTGATACCACTCCTACACCCATGGAGGGAATAGAAACGCGGGACCATTGGGTTAGCACGTGGGTGTCTTGCCTACCCAAATAACCCTTGCGGTAAAAATTATCAAATAAGTTTGAATTATTTTCTTCGCCTAAAGATAAACTTCCTAAAAAATTATCGTACACCTACTTAAATTTTGACGGGATTGCTAGAAATTTTCAAATAAATATGAATGCATTACAAATGTGATGACTTCCTTATCATGCTCTCAATAAAAGATACGATTAATCGTACTCCTGGTGATCCAGCTACTATTTCTACTCCGTTTAATGAGCACAAGGAAAATTAGAATGCCTATAACGTAAGTCGAAAAATGCCCCCTTGAATTCTGCCAATAGGGGCATGCATCCATTTTTAAGGGATGGTCAAAGTAGAAATAAATTATTGTAATTTTTATATCAGATGTAATACGAGACTCATTAATAACGGAATGACCGAAGTCATCCATTACTCAATTAAAAAAATCAAAAAAAGCATTGAAATAAGTATCCTAATAAATAAACCAAAATTTAAAAAACTGATGTGCAAAACACATCCTACATATCAGCTTGTTTTAATAATTAGCAGCGAAACCAACATTAATTCACGGCCTCCATCTTCACTGTTAATGACATTGGTATGACCTGTAAGAAGAGTATATTCATTTAAATGATCTACTTCGGTAACTTTCTTCGCTGGTCCCAAGTCATATTAGGGGAAGATAAATACATTATTATATTATAGTACCACTATCTGGCGAACACCAGGGACTGATATAGAGAAAGGAAACTTGAAAAAGGACAGTATAATCATGAGGCTGGAATACCCAATTTCCCAAGTGAATGGGACAAAAGGTTACCTATTAAAATTGCACGAAAAAGCAAGAGGTCAAATATAAACAAGCTAAAAATTTCCGTGGAATAAAAGTAGACCCAAGTCAAAATAAGCTGTAATGGTCACGTGAAATTCGGTGAAAGCAAAGGAGATGGTGACTCTTCATTTCGCACGCAAGTTCCAGGGGCTTCACGCGTGTGAAGCTCTCAAGCGAGAAGAGAGACTCTCATGTGATACCCTCCCCTCTTCCTCCTCTCTCCGCGGATTATTCTAAGAGTGGGAAACTTCCACTATAACAGACCTTACTTTGAAAAAGAGAGAACCCTCTCTTTTTCAACATGTTATATACTGCTCAGAGAAAGTCATATTATCATGATTACAATGGTAAAAATGGGAACGGGTAGAATACAGCTTTCTCAAACAGCCTGAGTAAGATATCATTTGAAGGAAATTGAATTGATTTAATCCCTTTGGAAATCGTAATATTGGGCAATATCAATGGGCATTTAAAGGAATTAGATATAAAAGCTTCAAAAACGAGTCATTCACAATATATTTATGACCACCAAGATCTACTCCAAATCATTATTTACCTACAGAAGGTACAATTATTCTGCAACAAAATCCCAGCCAATTACATATTGCGCTATAGGTCTGTAGGTAATTATAATTATCAAAAGTCTCTGCCACTTAAAATGATCAAAACTTTTCTTTGTATGACACTATCTTTACAATCAATAGTTCTTACACATAAACAAATAATTGAAATGAGGATATATTCAAGGTTAAAAATTAAATGTACATTCTTTAGAAGAAGTTCATATCTTGAATTGTAGCTTAAGAACATTTGCAAGAGTTGGAGACGTATAGTTAAAATAGATTAAATGAAATATCATAATGGAAAAGAAATATTTTGAAAAGGCAGTAAAGGATATCAACATTTGATTCCCCCGTTCAACCCAATACCTAGTTTTTGTCTCAGGTTTATAAAGTAATTGAAACTAATTAGGGGCATTATTAATTTGAAGCATTTTAGCGATCGATATGAAACTTTTTCAAAAAATTAAGGTAATTACAAGATGCAAAGAATGAATAGACCATTTTGGTAGCGTACGAGAAAAATATATGAACTGTGAGAAAGTGTATTGGCTGTACAAAATAATCCATGAATTCCATTCAATTAATGCAGTAGGATATGCTGGGACCACTTTTTAAAACTAAGATTTAAGACAAGATATTGGAGAAATCCTACGGCAATAGCAAATGCCTGTGGTGATTTTTAAGGAAACTTGGAGATTCGATTAATGATTGTGAATATAATAATAAATAATAATTGATGGCTATAAGGTGTCACTTTTCTCAGATAATAAATCAAATATTACAGTAACTGTGACCAATTAGGTACATATTATCAATAAAAAAGCGGAATGAGTCATCAGTATATTAAACGAAAATAAATTAAGGTACCGGAGTTACATAATAATATGAACCATATAATAATTAATACTATTGACCCGAGATTTTTCGATACTGAGAAACCCGATGGACACTAAAACGAGCCCTGCCCTTGGCCTCCTTGCCCTCAACAGCAGGAGCGGAGTCACCCTAGAGAGACGGGTAAGGCGGGGCGCGAGGGACCCAGCGGGACGGAACAGTGAAAACGACTTCCCAGAATGGAGAGAATCGAGAGGGAAACGGGGTTCGGGTGGCACGAAGGGTAAAGGTTGAGTATCTTTTTTTTATCTTCCGGGACTGTTTTGATCGCAGGGACAATGGGTGCTGCCGGTGAAGCCGTTGGGCCTTCAAACTTTCGCTGCCCCACATTTCACGGTCGCGGGGGCGGAAAATGTCTCACGGTGGATCTCCCCGGGGAGGGCCTCCGGGGCGGAGGGCGATATATTGTAATGATAGCGGGGCGGAGATCGCGGCTCCTGCAACAATGCGAGCAGGGGAGTCGTATGAAAGGGGCGAGAGTCGGATATAAGGCGAGATTAGAAAGGCCCTGTGGCTCATTGTGACCGACAGGGTGAAGAGGTGCGCGCGGGATTCCAAACAGGTACACCAAGGACGCACCTCAAGAGACCGGGAAGGGACGCCACACTCTTCCACTTGGATAGGAAGCTCTCGTCTGAACAAATAGCGCAACTGCGTCCGCGGAACACGCTCTCGAAGGTAGTGCCAAGGGTCGCGCCGATCGGAGGATCGCAACCATGGCCTTCCCTCGACTAACCCCCCTCATCCTCGCGACTTGGCTGCTTTACTCCCTCGAGTGCGCAACGGCCGTCAGGATGGGTGAAGACCCTTCGCTCCCGACGGCCCCCGGAGCCAAGACCCTCCCCGACATCGAGGGAGGGGGTCAGCTGCTGCGAGGGATCATGCAAGACTGCGTGGTGGGCAGCGCCGTGAGCCTTCTCACCGGTTACTCGTCGTCGACGCCGTTCGCCAGCTGCCTCAGGGCGCGGGTGGCCGAGTCCGCGGCCCGCACGGATGAGGCCCAGGGGATCAAGGTGACGCAGTCGCTGAGCGCCGAGGTGGACCCGCGGGCCTCGGATGCGGGGAGGGGTCGCTCCATAGCCGCGCTCCTCTCCACGTCCACGCTTCTGGACGCTGCCAACGCGTTCTTCGAGACGAGGTCGTTCCGATGGCAGCTGGATGGCCTGTACCCTGGGCTTGTGCTGCGCCTTAGCCCGTCCATCTCGCGAGGGGATGGCCAATACCCTGCCACTCTGGAGTTCCTGATGGAGGATCGACCCGAGAACTCGAGGCAGCCACACACCAACGACCGGTCGTACGGAATAGGGAGGACGGGGGTGAGACTTCACCCGGTCCATGAAGCGGGTAAGTTATCAAAACTCTTCTAAACATTCCTCCTTGCTAACTTTAGACCTCCACAACCCTAGAAAAGTGACGGAATTAAGGGACTACATAATGGTGTGGGTTGGCTATCGATTAGGCATTAATTTATTAAAATGGCCATTAGGAACTACATACGGAAACTCTCTCAATTCATTCCAATCAAACTTCAGACGAACTTTTTCTGTATCGCATCTAAAAATTGTTACGAGAGTTACGAGAACCGGTACACTTCACCTCGGAGTAAAGTGTCAAAACCAAATCAAAAATGCATTGCCCATTGCACAACGCTATTGAATATTTTACTAGATATAATATTACGTTATTACTGCACAAAAGTAAATACTATCCTTCATTCACCATTTTTGTAAGACTCCATCCAAGTCCCTGTCTTTATTTGAATGAAGTATCCGACATTCCGTCATATCGTCGTAAATTATTGATATAAGAAAGTTGTAGCCGATGATCACAAGGGTATTACTGTAATGGTAATATTGTGTGTTTATATTTTTTTGAATTTTGATTGGGTGTGTATCACATGACAATATTCACATTTTTAATCCAGGGGGGCAGAAAATGAGGTTCTTTAATAGACGACATGTCTATCAAAATGAGCAGCTCAACTGAGCAAGTTTCATTTATTAAAATAGTAGGTGCTTAAGTTGTAAGATGACATTAAGATATATAATGAAATTTAACTGGTTGTACTGTTGAGGTCATACATATTTTCATAAGACGGTATTTGGCAATCTACTGCCTGATGTAATTCACAAATTGAGGTCACAAACCCGGGTTGTCATAGTTGTAGGAACTGTGGTGCCAAAGTCGATTATCCTATCGGTGGCAGAGAATTACAGCCATCGGATAGCCCTTTCTCCTGATTATTCAAATGAATCCCGTACCATACCTCCCGCGGACATGAAACCACAGCCAATGAATGCATAATAATTGCCAGGAAAAATTAGTATTAAATATTTTAATAAATAATCGTTTTCTAACAGCATTTCGTGAAATTAAAATGCCTAAATTTTAATAATGTTTATTTTTGTGAAGTGCTTAATTGAAAAGATATAACTTATTTTAGTTTATATATTAAGCTTTTGGCTATTAATAGTTCATAGATAAGGTAAATTAGCTAGACTATCAAACAAGCTAACTTTAATTATGTACAGGTTAGCTAGTCCTAGCTAACCTGTACATAATTAAAGTAAAACTGAAGTCTTTCATCGTTGAATACGTTATTGAAAGAAAATAAACTTATAATAAATATAAACGTATATTAAATGTAAATTAAATCTAAAATTACGGATATAAAACTAAATTACGGATATTATCTTGATACAATCAAACTACAAAAAGTAGTTAAAAAAAGATTTGAAGATGGAAATTTTAATGCGTACTCAAATCTGCGGATAATTGCGCATTCCACTATAGGTTCAGACTGACAGATAATGTATGGTCAATATTTTCTCCTAGGCACCCGAAGTTTTTGCAGAGTACGGTTCAATCACATAAAAGTAATGAAAGTATTAATTTGAGACGTTGAACGAATGTGTGGAATTAGTATTTAAATTTATTTTTACTGAATATATCAAAGCAAAATTTAAACGCATGGTACAAAAAGCCGTATTAACAAATCCATGCATAAAATTTCACTATCAACTACAAAATACACAGAAGTGCTACAGAGCTGCACACTGCAAAAAAATCCTCTAAAACTGCTTTATCTATGACACAGGCATAACTCATTCACACCAAGTTCTTCTATGAATTATAATGCCCTTTTCGGAGTCTCGAAACCTAATGCAAATGTGTGCATTAAATAAATACACAGACAAATGGTAAACCGTTGATCCCATAGAGATTTCAACGGACCGATACCCATAACACAACTCGGTCATTATTATTACTTCGTTTCGAGATATAGTTTTTATAGTTAATGCAATGTCGGATCAATAAAGATGCAAGGTGCGTAAGGTAGAACACCCGACTATTTTAAAGGGTTCACGAGAGCCATCATCCTTTATCCATATTGAAGGAACCTAGAAAACCAATTATGAGTGAAAAGGATTTTAGAAGAAAGTAGGCATTGCGTACAATTGACGTAACAATTAGCCACTTTAACTATCAATATTTATGACCTGAGGCTAGTTTATTGCTTTTCTTCAAATTTTACCACATTACAAACAGTGATCCGAGATGAGCTTGGTTTTGAATAAATAATTTTTCAACGATTTAAGGTACCGATACTAATAACTTCCTTTCCTTAGCCTTTCAAGTCGTTTAATTTATAACCTTCTAAAAATATATCAATCAAAACGTAAAACAACACAAAATAGGATCGCCCTATTGGAAATAAGGGGCTACGTGTCCTTAATTCTTTAGGAATGATTAAGAAATGTTTTGAACATTTTGTTTTCCACTCAAATTTCTCCTTCCCTGAAAATTCTTTTCAAAAAAGATAAAATGACACCTATTTCGTTACTGAAAATAGGAAATTAATGCATATATTTTATTTTCTAATGAATTATGTTTCAATGTGTGCCGAGTAATATTAAATTATTATACCATTTATTTATTTTTAAACCGAGATGAAATACTCATAATCGAACAATTTATTCTTCCTGGTAAGGAACGCAACTGTCCTTGACGTGAACACTTAAACTGAATGGTTTCCTCTTCATCGCCAGGTCGCCTGCTGCTGAAAAAAGCCATCATCCCTCTTCTCCTGGGTCTCAAGCTGAAGGTCACCACAATTTTCCCCATTCTGTTCGCGTTGACAGCACTGTTGGCGAGTAAGGCGCTCTTTGTCGCTAAGTTTGCTCTGCTAGCCTCTGGAATCGTTGGACTCGGCGTGGTTCTCTTCCCCGGAGCATTGGCCAGCATTTCTGGAATTCTTCCCTTCAATCACGGCGGATATGGCTACGGACCGCATTTATTTAATCGACCGTAAGTGATTCCGAAACAATTCCCTCTAAATGGGAATCAAAGTACGCGATAATTTATAAGAGAAGATTCAATAGGTAGTTCAAGTGATTAATAAGGTGAATGAAATTGCGTAGCTGAGGATTTGCGTTAAAAAAGAATCATTTAAAAAGAAGGGGGATTTCATTACCGGGACTCGTAAGGAGCAAGGTAAAGAAAGGACTCGTACAAAAAGTGCTTTAGGATCTAAGCATGGCAAAATTCCTAAACCTGGGATTTGAAAAAAGAGATCGCGCTAAAACTTAGGCTTTTAAAACATGGTAACAGAGTTAAGAAAATTAACTGAAAAGAGATAAAGGCAAACGGAGAAGTATTATATAAGGTACCTAGGCGAAGAGAAGAATTTACTACAAAAATGATAAGGAAAACAATGAAAGAGAATGGGTGTAATACAGAGACATAGTTAAATTATGAAAATAAATATCTAGATGAATTCACGGCAACAGAGAAAGAGAGATCAAAAGAATTGGCAATTTAGGAGGCATGATGCAGGGTAGAAATAATGGCGAGCACATGGAGAGAGGGGGAATTGAGATGCGAAATGAGGGTTTTAGAAAAGTAATGAGTCCGCGGAAAATATCAATTTGTTCACATCACTTTTCACATAAATTATCCATTTAGTATTGGAGAAATTTCTAAACTGCTGATGAAGGATTAACGACTGCGGTTACGACTTGTCATGTCATTAAATGGACCCAGTGCTCTCCAAGCTAGCTAGCCTAGAGATAAGGCATGCCATGCCACGCCCCTTCCTTACATTCTGGTGAAATACACGCTAATTTACTTCCTTCTATTAAAAGCCTTTCGAACAATTTGATGACAATATTTTATCAGGAACGAATTGGTTGTCACATGATGAAGATAAGAAACCTTGACTGAAAAAGTATTAGCATAGTGTCAATATTTTTGGTTCACGGCTCCTCCGAGGATCTCGAGGACGATGAACATCGTCAACCCGTTCGCCGAACCTGACAGCAATCAGTGATATTTTACCCCGTGTCTTTTATTTAAGGTACGGCTTCAACGGAGCCAGCCCGGCCTACAACCCTCTCCTGCAATATTCGGCGCCCATTGGAGGCAACGGGGCAGCGCCGTTCGGGGGTGACGACCAGGGCAAAGGCGTGCTGCACCACCTCCTCTACGATGTCACCGAAGGGGATGATCCCGCGTTTGGTGCCTCCTCAGGCTCTCTGCTGGGCAACGCCAACGGAGGAGGACACCGGGAAGTGGTGTTGCCCACCTTCGGCGGAAGGCGGAATTTTGCGTGGGAGGACGAGAGGAAGAGAGACTGACAAGGGCTGATGCCGGTGTGGGACAAGGGCCGGCTCCAGTGGCTAGCCGATGGAACGACAGGCTCAGGCCCACCAATGCGGTTTTGACTCGGCGCGGCGAAAAATCAAAAGTGCACCAAAAACAAAAAACGATCGCTGAGGATGTCGTGCTTTCATCATAAACTGAATCGGCTGCTCAACAAAATACTTCGCTTCGGGAGGAGATATTGTTAAGACACTCATTCAGTAATGACTCCAGAAAAATATGGCAATATTACCTGCGGGCGGCAGTGTGAAACAGACTGAGGGCACCACACATATTTGATTCTGGCGGCCGTGATTGGGACGCGCCTTAATTTAATAGCACAGTCGGCAATTAGATGTGAATGCTACTGACCAGTTGATAGACGGATCAGGCTTCAACACCGAACCCAGTTTGTTCTAGATCTGTAGTGCGCAATTGCACTCCTAAATTGTCTTCAATGGGAAACTATACCAAACATACTGAAAAGAAAAAACAAAATTCCGATGTGATTAGAGATCTTTCGGGGCTATTAACACTATCGGATAAATAATGGGGAACGAAGCGTAAAAATGCATATAATACGCTGTTCTTCCAGTTTGGTTCCCCGAAAAAAAGATGTTTTCTTAAAAAAATACAAAAAAACAACAAAATACACCTGCTTCAGTGTTAAAGTTCGCATTAATATTTATGCGAGCTAGTTATTCATTTATAATACTTTACATCGTGATAAATTATACAAGACCCATCTTTTCAGTGAAATTTGGTAAAAATCTAAGAGCTGACCAACATACTTGTGTATATTATCAGATAAAAAAGTTTAGCAATTTATAGCGCGTAAATATATTACATTTCTTTTTCAAGGTGGGTCATGTTGGCGGCAAACTTAACGCATGTAGAGATCCCTTAACATGAACTTCTGAGAAAATAAAACCTATTCCAGAAATATAATTCTATTATAAGGTATCGAAATATACGACTGCATACGTGATTTTTCAAATAATTAATTTGAGAGAGCTTGTATATAATGGATATATGGTTTTNNNTTTCAAATAATTAATTTGAGAGAGCTTGTATATAATGGATATATGGTTTTTCAATAAAACATGAGAAATTTATACAATGGATATGAGAAATTTACTCCAAATATTTTGGAGGTGAAATATTTATTGACTATTCGAATTTCCTTAACTCAAGGAATCCTTTATTTTTGTGGTAATTAAAATAAGCACGAATAGGGGAAGCGGGAATAACCTTTTTTGTGGGTTTTTCAGAAAAGGAACCCATGACACCTCAACGACAATAGGGTATATATCAATTTCGACCGGCAACCGACCGGTTAAGGTTCATTTCTGATGGACACACCCCTGCAGTAACCCCTTCTACATTTTCGCATACTTTCTGCAATCCTTCATTCTATCCAACATGCCTAATCTTTTCCACCCACTCCCTCGCTTACCCAA
>LYUA01003774.1:2561-14185 GCA_002093875.1 Calopteryx splendens
TTGGATGGGATGAAGGGAGGCAGAAAGTATGCAGAAATGAAGAAAGGGTTTATGTAGCGGTGTGTCCATCAGAAACCTACCTTAACCCGGTAGATTATCATTAACAAAGTAGTTATCCCTGAAAACTGTCTAGATTAAAAAAATTCACGATTGGAAATAGGAATCATATTTAAGTAAAAAATGAACATCCATTAATTCATGTGAAACGAGTAATACCTACTTTCCCTCAAAGAATCAATAAAGTTGATATAGTATTTTTTGATATTGATAAAAAAATTTAGATTTTTAAAATAGTGTTGTGGTTAAACTTCATTCTTTTTTATGCTTGTAATATTTCTATTGCTTAGACCTCCCTTTATCATAAATGTAAACTTAAGCTTTATGCTCTCCGCTTGTTGGTATGACTTAGGTACATGAACCGTCATCTGATGAGTAAATCTGTGGTAATACTTAAAGTGTGTACATTCATAGGAAATAGTCATTTAGAGAGAATAACGGCGAAATGCTTACACAGTATATTAAAAAAAGGCACACGCGAAAGAAGTTTGATACGTCAAAGATCATAAAAAACGTGCGCTACTGAAAAGGTCTATAGGAAACTCAGGAGGAAAATTGTTCGATTAATAAGAGACATTTTGATTTCAATTTCTGTCAAATTGGGCGCAAGGTTGACATTCGAAGTTGATGGTTTATATGGAAAATACGCTAATTGGAAAAACGTCTTCACCACGGTTTTTTCTTTAATTACTCTCTACTTCATCGGAACACGAGTCTTCATCGAAGTTCTTCGTTTTTGTCCAATTTCTCCTTTTAACTTTTGGGGTAAAATGTCTTAGGAATGCATAATGTAATATAAGAATAACAATTAAAATAAATTTAACTAGGCAACCACATGTGTAGATATTCGACATACTAAGCATATGAAACGTACACATTTGAATTTTTTTACAAACAACACTTTTCATTTACATGGAATGGATATATTTGATTCTTTCCTATCGATAATTTGTGGAAGTAGGACTGTGTACTGACACAATTCTACAAGGGACTCGCAATATAAACAGTCAATTCGTACAGGTTTAATCCACTTGGGTGCATCAATGGTGCACCCGTGCCTATATATTTTCTTAATTCTCCCACAAAATGATCCCTTTAAGCCCATAGTCTGCTGAGGTAACAAATTTCCATTTTACGAAGCTCAACGTTTCCTATTTTTTCACAGTAGGAAAGTGATTACAAATGCACGCCCAGGAAAAAAATAATCGGAAAGTAGGGTAAGTATAAATTTATTGTGGAAGAGAAATAAAAGTAAGGAGCGAACTTGCAGTGCTACATGTAAATAATGCGGATACACCGCAGGTGGAGGCATGAGAGCAATTGTGGATGGGAGAGGCTTGGGGAAGATTTGAAGGGCTTCCGCGTCCCCGATGTCATAGTGAGTGCATGCTCTATAGTCCGCGCGCATTCTTTAAGGCTTCCATTGCCTAGCCGTAGTGACAGGGCGGGTGGTGGAATTTTGTTTTAGAGCAAAAGATTGGGGGGGGTGGGGGGTGGTTTAAGGATGGGGAAGGAAGAATTTATTTTTATCCGAAACGAAAGCACTTCCCATTTCCCTCTCCTCCGCGAAGAAAAATAAAATTACTTTGACGTGGCAGGCGGTGCGGATGGTGTCATGTGCTTTTTTTTCTCTCTTCCTTCCCCTTCCGCTCGTGGATTGTCGGTTTTTCCAGATGGGGGCCGCGGAGGAAAAGGCGGGAAACGGAGGGGATGCTAAGTAGTGGCGCCGCATCTTAGGGAGGGAGGACGGGGGAACACGGGGGAAGGGAATACACTCCCCCGCCTGGGTGCGTTTCCCATTTCCACCCCCTCCGCCACCGCTGTTAGTGCTCTACTGCTACGGCGCCATTCGCATCCTGCCCGGGAAGGGTTGCCCCACTCCTGCATACACGCCTGGCCCATTTGAATGATATGTTTCCGCGCTGCCGGTTCCGTCCTTTTCCTCTGTCTTGTTTCAGTCCCGGCTCTCATATTCCCCTTCCCCCCACCCTGCCCTTCCACATGCCCGCCCTTCTCCTCCCCCTCTTCTCTACCCTCTTCCAGAGGCCGCAGACCTTCCTTACTACCCACCTCCAACTTCCGTTCCCTCTTCGGACTCTTCCCACACACGTGAAGGCAGCAATAGCCGGTTTTCCCGACCTATTTAAATGTGGTGGTTCTTCCTTCTACCATCGACCTTCATCGCTGCGGCCGCGAATTTTAAAATCCTACGCTGCAGGGTGTTGCTAAAGAGCGCCTGGTTAGTGCAGAACTCTTCGTCGGTTGTGTGTCGTGTGAAATGACGTCCCCGGTTCACGCATTTATCCTGAAACATTAACATGAACCCGGACACCATAAGGTGCGAAGTCCTTGGTTGCCTTTTCAATCGCGGCGCATAGGACGAAAAGTTTTCACAGTTCATCCAAAAGATTTAGGAGCGAGTTCCTGTTTTTCACTTAAGTCAGAAGTTCTCACATGACTTACTGAGGGAGCGACCTGCATAGAAATTCTCTTGAGAAGCGGAGAAATATAATTCCAAAAACGGGTCATTGATGGACGTCTCGAGTAATTTTTCTCCTTACCAGACTATAGGGAGACCTTTCTAAAAATCGTGATATTCCGGACTGATTTTATCGAAGACTTCTATTGTGTTCGACGTACGATGACAAGATAAAGTAATTAGTTCCAGGTGCAGAATACTGTGTTACCAACCGCAGTTAATTGAAGCTCATATTTATTCTAGAGTGCATATAGTGATTATTCAGAGCTTTTACTTTGCCGTACTTTGAACCAGTGAAATATACCTTGACTCTAAATCTAAGATTTGGGTTATCTAATTGGTATGATGCAGCAAAAGTGGAAGAGAGAGAGAGAGAGAAAGAGAGAGATACGAGAGTGGATATGAACAAATGCCTTCTAATATTAAGTGTTATTTTCTAATGTTTAGAAAGAAATCAGAAAAATGAAACTATAGATTGAGATGCTATTAATTATTTTGTGAGATATAGCATCCCTGGGAACACCACACAGGATACGCACCCGATTATAAGTATCGCAGCTATAAGGACATAGTTTTCTTTATCTCCACGAATGACTGGAAGGATCCTTGGAATATAGAATTTAAGTATATTTCCACTTCGAAACAAAGGATTCCACGGCTGAAGGTGAATAAGGGGATTTTCTTCTCTCTTATTGTTTTCAAGGAATAGTTCAATATATTCATTCATGTCTTATACTTGGCCTGTCATCGTTGCAGAATGCGAATCAATTTTAGCTGAGTAACGCAAATTTTTTCTCAATATAATTTGGTTGGGAGTATAAATGTCAACTATTCAATTGATACTGGTAGACATCCAATTCTCATTCAGGGGCCAATAAATGCCGAACCAACTTTAAGAATTACAACTCACATAGCCTCAAATCTTGAGTTTTTTATCCAAAATTTGATTTAAATCAATAGGCCATGTTAAAATGATCAACATTTAAATATGAGACTGCTAAAATTTCTCACGAGACTCAGTTTTGAAGGGAATTAAAACGTAATTTTGAGGGAAGTCCTCGAAGGATTGATTACATGAAAATGTAAAATTTCTTATGCGTTCCATGTTATGTACCACCATATGTACTTCGTCATATTTTATCACAGATGAATTTCCTTGATTATTTATTTTTCTTCTATAGTCAAAAGTTGCTAGTTAAAATGTTTTACACGTTAATGTGTGTAGAGGAGCTAAATATTTTTTATGGATGATCTCTCTATGGAGCCCTCAATGGGGCATGCCTATTGGTAATATCGTTTTATGCTAATTTTGTAGAATATTCAGTGGTCTCTCAATTTTATTATTCAAATTAAAAGAATCTTTTCCAAAAAAATAAATAATGATACCTTTAGTCTTTAATGATTAAATAATGGGTGAGCTCTACCCTTTACTACAAAACAGACTTTCGGGTTGATTACTGTGGTGGCGGGATTAAATACTGATGTTTTTCTTAACACATGTATGTACATTATTTATGTCCTCTGGTGAACTTATTTTGAAGAATCTGAGTAAAAGAATAATTTTACTAATAAAAATTCGCTATTATTAATGGGAGGCAATGCATATTTTTTTCAGAAAAGATAAATCGAACGCTTGATAGGACCTGTTCAGCAATTACGGACGGGTTACAAAAAAACAAATATTGCTGCTACTTTCATTTATTCTCAGTGAGTCGGGGGAAAGAATACAGATCAAATTATTGCTAGAAAAGAGTTAAAACATCCCAAAATTTATTCAGGAAATAACTGAAATTTAATTTAAGGATCTAGGGGTGTTTAAATAAATGTTTCATCCATACTAGACATTAAATGCAATTTTATAGTTGGTTAAATCTGTAAATATATCATTTGATATTAAACACCAGGATATGGATTTTTTTATTGCGTGAAATGTATCGTTTCCGAAATAGAATACTCCTGTTGTGTTTGCTCGGTTTGGTTTGAGCGTATTTACGATGGAAGAAATCAAGTAACTGAAGCGTTCGTTATATTGATGGAACCAAGTAATGAAACATTAGGCTGAAGGGATCAGGTAAAATATTTTGCCCAAATCGTGGAAAAGACACATGTGATTTGCATCATAATGATTGGCGTTGTGAAAGTGATTAACCTTCAATTTTATGCAATGCTCTTCTTCCGTTGCGATTCAGTTTCATAAAATTTCTCACCGTCTGACACAGTATTTTTATATAAATAAAATTATTGTATTATATTAACTATTATAGTAAATTATACTTTTTCACTAGAATAAAACTCATTTTGAGCAATTTAAAAATACTTTGTCACTCAAAAAAACAATTTGCTATGCTTTCCACCGTTTTGCTAACATTGTATCATAGTAAATTTTAATTAAAGGCGCATTGGCCTAATGCTTTGGACAAACTTCTTACCCGGGCCAGGATGAAGAGAATAATCCAGAGATCGCTTTCCTAGGTAATGTTTTAAAGATATTATGCCTCCAAAGTTCTTTTCCAGGCGTAGCGGGCCCATTACGTAACCTGGACCCCAGGGTTTGAGGCGCTTCTTCGGGGTTCGATGGGCGGAATCGTTGACGGCCTCTAGCGCCTCGCCCGGCAAAACCGCAATAATTTTCTTCTTAGACCACGTTGCCCCGCCACCCTTCCCCACTCCATGCTGCATGCACCCGTGTTAACTCACGCACCGCAGCCAAACCAACCCCACAATCTCTCTCCCCCACCCATACATTCCTGCCGGTGCTCACAAAATACGCACAAGGATCTTTCAGAAGATAACACCCCGCTGCGCTGTGTGGGTCGCACGCACGCCTGCTTCGGATATCAAAGGGGACCGCTGGGCTGGTCTTATTTACTCTCGCAGTTCATCTCAATGGATCCCACCTCTTGCGCGACCTCACTACCCCACCTCTTTGAAAGGTTTCTCGCGGGGTTAATAGTAAAAAAAATAAGAGGTGGGGAAGAGTGTCAGAGAGTTTAGAGAAGCGAGGAATGGAAAGCAAACAGAGGGCGGTACGGAGAGAGTTTCCGTAGGGAGGCTGGGTAAAGAGTGGGCGCGGTTGACAAGGGGAATGGGGAGGACGCGGGAGACAGGCAATGGGGGGAGGCAATAATTTGTAGGAGGGAAGGGATCAAAACGGAGAGTGTTGGGATTTACCTGGCAAGGGATCATGGGGAAAGCTCCGGGGGATTGGAGAGGGGGACTTGGGTTTTGAACAGGAAGCAATAATTCAGGTACGCGGGTGAAAGTTAGGTTTGATTACAGTATAACGTTCCCATAGATTGATTTTTATTGCAGAATAGATAAAATGTTAGACAAAATTTCAATGAATGGAGAAAAAGTTTAGTTGGTCACAAACTCTGTGAGTGGTGCTGTAAATATTTCGAGGAATATAATAGTGAATCTACTATAAACGATATTTGTTGACAGCAAAGGCTATTTTGGTTGGAGTCCATTGTCCGGAACGATCACTAGTGGCTCATCAGTATTTTATTGACTCTTTGATTAATTATAATAATGTGAATGCGTTTACTTTTTTTAAGCCTTACAGTTTAGAGTCATTTGTGTCGAAATTTCCAAGCACAATATATTTTTACCGAAAGAAGCAGAGTAATGCTTATTTTTAATAGGCACCGTATTGCCCACCTCTCCATATCCTTAATCAGTCGTTCGTACTGAGGTTTTTACAAAATTTTATCCGTTTCAATGCCACCTAAAATGGAGATAATTTCAGGAAAGGCGTGTATTGTTTTATTCAATTATTTCCCCGTTTGTTCTCAATCTGCACACAATCGTTCTTCCTACTCTCATTGTCAAACACAAATACTTTCGTTCTGGGTGAAATTACCCTACTTTAATTCTGTTACCTTGCAGAAGCTTTCAAAACCCCTCATTATTTTTGCGGGCTCCTAGCTATCAATGCTGCATTTTTGAAAACTAAAATCACAAAATAGAGCAAAATTAATGAATAGGTGGGGAGGTATTTGCACACCTGATAAAATTGTATATTACTAAGATGTTAGTGAATATCGGATAAACTATATAATTCAAACTGTGGAAATACTTTTTGCAAGCAAATTTACATGCACTGCGTTACGTAAGTTTCATATACTGATCAGCGCATTCGATAAGAGCTGCTATAAATGTTTACAATTAGTGAGTAAGGGCTGGATAGAATAATGGCTTAACACTGGGTAACTTAGTATAAATAATTATTTCCTGAGTTGGCAGGTATACCGATCCCTTATCGTTCTGAGGGAAAATGACACAACCTGTCGCTTGAAATAAATGTTGTGTCATTTTCGAAAGTAAATGAAAGGCACATGTTAATGGTTAGCTTATCTGAATAATTTAAGAGTTGTCATAAAAATTGCACATGAGGACCATTCCCATTTCGCCTAGAACGGGGTAGTTATTTGTAGAGCCTTATGACTCCCATTATATTTCGATGGGTTAAAAATAAATTTAAGTGGTCAAAATCCATAATCACTGGTCGAAATTTCTATTAGAATTTCGTAATTGTATTGCATTCATAGATGCATCTAGCTCACTGTGACTTTAAACTGCATGTCTTTTCACGTACAGGATGCTATTGGATACGACCCATGTTTCGCTGTTTTACATCATGGGGTGAGGTTTAGTTAAGCCAGAATCAAAGCTTTTATCGCCTCGGCAATGCGGTCGGAAGAAGAAAATTAGTTTCGGAGAGGAAAAGGTGAAGGGGGAGGAGGGTATCGGAAAAAGGATTGAAAATATTTGGAAGGAGGGATGGGGGGAAGTAGATCGATGTGCCACAGGGGTCAGAATCCGACGATCTGTGGTGAGGTATTCGAAAAGTTGAGGAGGGGAAAGTGGGTTGTATAAAATGTCTCCTTGACAATAGTCGTCCTTTAGCTAAGGTTTTTTTAATGGGTCCCCTTTTTTCATAATGTAAAATATTTTTGCTGTAATTCACTAAATAATCTTCCTTGAAAATTAATTAGAAAGAGAATAACTAGAGAGAAGAACTAGTGATGCAAAGTTCTCTTTTCATAAACACATTCAGTGTTCCTTTGTTCTTTCTTTGAATTTTATCTCCAATTGTTCATCGTATTCATCGTATTTTTAATTTTTATTCCTTTATTGCCATGGTTTCAGTTTTTCCTTGAGTCGTCTGATAGATAATGAATTTTGCAAGGTAAGTTCTTAAGGTAATTTTTATGCTAACATGAATTCTGAATTGTATATTTTAACTTCTAAATATAGCTACAAACTATACCTGGAGCCCCAAAGCCACGAATAGGGTGATTGATTGAGGGTGTTTTCACACTTGAAACTTGAAAGAATTTTCACTTAATTAAGTTGTTTTCATTCATATTTAACCTTTTTCTCTTTATCTTCATTTTTATATTAATCTTATTTAATCTTTTTTTTCACATTCATGCTTAATCTTTTTCTTTGCTAAGCATCCATTTCGCGGCTATTGTTTATAAGTTATCTCAAACAACTTATTTATTAGAGTTTCTCAATAACCATTGCTGTAGTTGTTTGTTTCTTGGCATCCTGTTCAAATTTTCAGTTACCCTCTAATACGGATAAAAACATTTTAAGTAAAGAGTGAAAAGCTTCGTATTTAAAGCAACAGCCTAGAATCTTCCAGCAAAGGATATTCTAAAATTTTCCAGATTAGGTTTTCCTGCCTAATTTGAACATTAACAGATGGCGAACATGAAACTCGTGGATTCCAATCCCTCTTCTGAGATGAAATTTTTGCTATTCAAAATTTTATTCCATGTTACATTTATAGTTAGAATTTTCAATAGCGTTGGTTATGTGGTCCTATCGTTTCTTCTAATACCTTCAATAGACATATATGAAGCTCAAAAACGACACGTTGCGTATGAATATGAGTAAACGAAATAATTACCAGTGTTCTCACAATGATTAAGTGGGCTATTGAATTAAATATATTGCTACATTTTAATACCTATCTCCAATTCCAGAATTATCCTCAAAAAACCTAACCATTCATGAAATCATTTGTTTCACAAAATTATTTGCAGAAATAGTGAAAATAATCTCAGAATAGTTCCAGTAAAGGAACATCCTTCGGCACCCAAATAATTTTACAAACTGGTGAAAATTTTATTTCATTTTTTAGAAATGTCTAGATTAAAATGTGCTGATAATGAGTCTTAAACCAGATTAATTGAAAGTCTTTAAAATGTATTTATTGCATAAAATTATTATGAGCTATATTAGACAAATAAATGTGTACAAAGTAAGGTTTCAGAAAGTATAAATTTTAATGAAGCTGAAATTTCGTTGACACCTTAGAAGAAGAACCAATTATTTCCTTTTTACTCTTATATTTTATACAGTTGAAATTGTTGAATTGTATATTTGTTGAAAAATAGCTTGGTTCACCGAGTTGCTGACAATTTAATGATGCTTAGAAATATCTTTGTGATGAAGAAGGGATTATTTTTCTGAAAGACCTTGGTGCAATTGAACTGATGAGGCATGTGTTACAATAAAGTTTTGGATTACGAATAGCACTAACTCTTACGAATAAATATTAACACACATTGAAACCTATTGAGCAGGTCGATTCGTTGCTGAATCGATTTTCTTCAACTCTCACTAAATACCTCATTAGAAAAAACATTGAACTGGGAGGTAAACTGAGAAACTAAGAGAAAGTAGTATTTATTATAAGGGTATATATTTGAGGAATTTTTACGAAGGTAAAAGCATATTTTAACTTATTAGGCTTCACTTATATTTTTTTTGCATATTGGATTTTGAAAGGGAATACTCGAGATCTAAAGCAGTGAAAAGGAACTATATATGTCATAATAAATTTATCAGTGTGGCTGAAATGCTAGAATAATTGTAGTGAGTTCTACGTAGAGACCGAATGTTAAAATTAAAAAAAAATATTCTTTCGCACATTTAGAAGCAGATCACAGATGTGCCCTGAAAAGATTGCAAACCTATGCCTACCCTTTAGCATGGGTGGACATTAAAAAAAAGCCTGATTTCTAGTTAATTGAATAAACTTATTCCCTTTTACTAATTTTTTCTCCATCACCCGGAGTATTCATGCATCTTTCCCATTGGCATATTCATTTTTTTAATTGGCGAACATTGCCACTCTCCTGTTATTTTATAATATTCCTTGCCGCTAGTCTCTTCAACCACGTACACTCATGAGATTCTCAGTTTCCCCCTCCCCCTCAAAACATTTATTCTTCGACTTCTATTTGTTCGATGGTCGGAGTCTCTTACACTCTTTCAAAATGAGAAAGCTGGCGTAGACGACTTCTTTCACATTCATCAAATGCCCTTACATCCAATCCGCATTATTTCACGGGTCAATAAACCTGGTTTATAACAAAACTAGGAGTTATAGGGTGCCGAGACATGCATGCGTATCGTGGAATACCGAAGTTTCACTTCCATGCAACAATGTGGGGAGTGCAATTTTTTAAGCTGCCTTTTTTTCTGCATTGCACACATAATATATAATGTGCCATTTTACTATCTCGACTGTACACAAATGTCTGATATCAATATGGTTAATGATCCTTGATACCTTATATTGACACCTGATATTCATTGCTGAAGGCTCCTGTTATTTAGAAGGCCGGTGAAATTTATACGTTTGGGCTAGGGAGAGCAATCCTTTCTCTGTGTCCCTTGAATTTTCCTTGAAAAGGGCATCACCCGGATTTGAGGCCTTGAAACCTCCAGTCATTGATCAGCTCTACGTAGTGGTTTACCACCCCAGGCTATCAATCCATGCATTTGCTCCCTAAGCTCTAGAATGAGGAGGACTCTTCAAAACCTTACGCTGATTTCATGGGCGGTGGAATTGGACCAAAATTGTCACAGAAATAATTTCATAAATGGGGAATAATCTCACGACAGACGGCCAAGGTGTTCGAAATAATTTTTCCTCCCTTCAGGGCAAACCATTAATTCTGACCTTTTTTCTTCCCTTCCGGTTGTTAACACTCCCTGGGTGGCATCAACGCTACAAAATATTGCCTAAATCCCAAATTTAACTGGTAGAATTTTTAATATTAAGTATTAATAATATTTATATATATTATTAATTATATTTAGACCCACGTCGGTTGATTACATATTATAATTTGAACAATATACACATTGGGGTGAATTTCGCTGGTAGAAGGGAAGGATGTAAACACGTCTTACGGCTGTATAGAGATAACTGCAGTCGGAAGAATGAAGTTAAAAAATATTGAAAATATGGCTATAATATGGCTTAAATTAAGATTTTTTGAAGTTTCACATTATTCCTCTTTCACACTTTAAAATCTAGTTTTAATAAATTAGCAGCGGAATAATATGCATATAATTTAAATCGAAGGGCAAATGAGAAGAGAAATAGGAGATTTTACCATCTGGTTTCAAGGAAACTCGAATTAGTACCAATAGATAGACACTTTTAAGACATGAAAGCAATATCTTGGATGGTATTAAGTATTAAACATTTTATACCAAAGTAATTAGATTTTTTCTTTCATTTTAACCTTTATTGGAGGATGTAAATCCTAATTTGATAAAAGAATTCCCTGCGCTCTGGTATTAGTATTCTCTTGACCCCTGCCATAAGGAGGAAGGCAGCAAGAGGATTGTTTGGATCTTGCTTACCCATGCATCGCAATAAAAAGGCATCCGAAGTACGCTATCGTTACTTTTTCATGAATGGCGGAGGGTCCATCGATGGAATAATAACGAGCATTACGTGTTGTAGAGGGGAAGGGTAAGTGGCACTGCAGATTTATAAGAGAACCGGTGGGGAAAAAATGGGGTTCAATGTGCGCGGAAGTTTATCAGCTTCGGAGGGAGAAAAAAGGAGGGCATGGTGAGGGGAGAGGAGGAAGGGGGGGGTGCTGGGGAGAATGATAGGGAAGGGAAGAGAAATAAAAGGACGAGAGTGGCATTCAGCTCGATCCCCGCGACTGCCGTCCAATTACAAGCAAGCGCCCTGATTCCCGTTCTGCCGGAACTACGTTCTGTCCCATGCATATACCCTCCAGAGGGAGAGAGTGGTGAAGAGAGA
>LYUA01003774.1:30476-45865 GCA_002093875.1 Calopteryx splendens
GGGGGGGGGAGGTTAGGAGACGCCGTGGCCACGAGAGAGGCCTGGGGTAAGGTTTCCGGGCGTCTTAGAGTAGGGGTTACCTATTGGAGAGCGACGGTGACCCGAAAGTAAGAGTGGAGATGGGCGCATTATCGCAAGCCGCTGCAGGGGAGCGGACTGTTGGGGTGCGTGGGGGACGCATCAAATTCCTGAAAGAACTCCATAAAAGGACGAGCGACAGTAAAAAATTCCGAGAGGATGTGCGCATAAGGAGCAGATAAGAAATTGAGTCATAAATAACTGAGAGGCCATACGGTGAAACCCACGAAATGTTTCCGGCGTTTATGCATGCCCTATTCACGCGTCTTGGCCTCGATGCTCCTCACAGCCTCCATCGATTGGTGTGGTTGGTGACAGCGGGACAAAAGCTAAGGAAACCTGCTGCTCAATATAATAGAGCGCCGACTACCAACTGAAAACGTGACCAAGATCTTTCCTCTCGCCTATTTTTTACTTATGTATCTCGCATAACTTTTTTCTTTGGGAAATGTCAACGGGTGCTTCACTGCAATGATGATAGATGTGATGATTAACTATGAATTTTGATTGAATTTGGTGAATAAATTATGGTGAGTGGCAGGTTAGATGTGAAGAAATATTTTATTATAATTTTTTGGCAGGGAGTTTCATATCATAGATGCCCAGTGTCTGTGTGTTTTAACTTTGCCATTACAGAATGGAGCATCGAAGGTTAAATATAATTAAAGCTAATGTAGGACATACATTTAAATATTGATCCTACCAGGATACATTTCATGGAAAAATTGTTAAAATATTTAATGCGTTAATTTTATAAAATAAAACTTATTGCATAAGGTTTTATGATTTTTTTTATTTTTACGTTCAGTCGGTAAAAAAGGTTCAAGACAAATTTACTCCCTATCATTTTATGTTATAGACGATCAGGTAGATATGAAGATCATTTAGTGTTTAAATGATTTAAAATGATTTTGACCGCTCGCCTCATCTAATAGAAATATTTAAATAAATTTGTTTCAAATATCAGAATAAATAAGTGAATCCTCTAGCTCTCAAATTTGGAATCAGTTAAGTGATAAGCGATTGGTAATTTATCAAAATTGATGAAATATATGTTTTTAATATGAGTGATTCTTAAATTGTTAAGCGTAACATGAATAATTTTTAAACGGACGAATATCCTGGCGGTGTTTAACCGTCAGACAACACCTATGGTCCACCAATGGAAAGGTTACCACCAAGGATATTAAAACGGTGTTCTACTGAAGTAAGAGGATACGCTCTTTAAATGGCAATTGGGATATAAAATAGTGGACTAACTATATACTACTACTCTATAATACTAAATAATCCTCTAACATAATATATTTGACTCAAAATTTAAATTATGCGATTAATGCAGATGGTTATTGAGCATTTATCATGATGGTAGAAATTTGGTAATTAATAGTTAACATTTCTACACATTTTAAGGTGCCTTTTTATTATGCAGCCTTGTCTGAACGAAGTGGTAGCCATGGCTCAGTCTAAAAGGTTGTGAATTTTGTATGGCTGTTAACCGTTAAGGGCAAAGTTCAAATCTGTTCAATATTTGGCTTAAACTTTATAGTCTTAATTGTTGTGAAATATGGAAAAAAAGTGTTCGGTTTCCTCGTTTTGAGAATTTTCTAATTTGTATTTATTTATACCCCTGAAATACCTACTAAGCAAATCCGAAAACCGTCATGGAGTAAGGGGATACGATCTTCTCCTTGACTCCACTACCTTTTCTCCCAACCATTTTAAATAATAGAGCAACAAATGCAAAGCAATAAAATGTAGACCAATAAAAAGTTGTTTCATGCTGCCAATGCTCCAAAATAATTCGTGATTTCTCCTAATTTGATAAGTATTATTTACCAGTAATTAATTATTGTCCTTATCGAAGCATCTACTGGGATTGGCATTAAAATAAAATGTTTGTAAGGAAATGGAGGATGTCAGGGAGTTCGTGGAAATAAATTAAATTATACAAAATTTATAGAATTCTGTTTCGGGGAGGACCTTTCTAAAACTTGTATTTTTACTCGTATTTTGAAACATAAATAACGCGTTTTTCTTTGCATTTCCTCACTTTTTACCCACATTGCTATGAAATTCGCAGAAATGATATCCAGATCCCGAATAAATTAACCTGTTTACTCTTTTTTCGTTAAGCACTTATTCGTTATTATTATTATGTACCACATCTTTAAATAACGGCGTGATCACAATAATTTTAGTTAAATCCCAATAGACATCAAATAAAATTAGGATCGTGGCCTTGTGACATTCATATAATTAATAAATAGAGAGCCTACCGTTCGTCCAAATCTATGTGCACCTTGAGCGCATGATTATCGATTGGCAGCTGATTGTTGAGTGACTTCACAAACATTAACTTTCGCTACTTCTTTTGAGTGACAGAACTATTTTACACCTTACATTTTGCACACTGTCTGGGAAAATGAACTTTGCGGCCTCAATTTCACCCCAAATATTCTAGAATCCCTTACCGCTACCTTTCCGTCTCTCTCCTCCACATCTCCATTTCATCCTGCCTCCTTCCATGTGCGCCCACTCGCTTGCTTTTTTCCTCCGTCTCGGTCGCAAGGGTGTCCACTTCCCCGTGAAACACCTCGCAAAACGTCCTTCTCCAGGGAACCTTCCTCGACCCCACCCATTCGCCGGCCGTCCCGTGTTAGAAACCTTGTTCCCCTTCCACCGCTCTCCAAAGTTCGGTGAATTTTCTCTGGAGCGTGAGAAGAGTACGGTGGTCAGTGACTCTCCCCCTGAACTCTTTCCCTTCTTCTCCTCCTCCCACGCCTCCGTCTCCATTATCACACTCCCCCTCCGTCATCCTTCGTTCATCCGTCTCTCGCTCCCTCTCGATGCTCGCTTCTCCTTCACGCTCCTTCCAATTCTTTGTTTCCACCCCTTTACCCCTCCTCACTCAGCCGGGGGCTTGAGAGGGAGGAATTAAGAGGGGAAATCCGTGTTAAATATTTGAAAGGGGCTTTTCGCGGCCCTTCCCTTTTTCCTTCGCCGCTTGATGTTTTTCCTTTCCCTGTTATTTTTTTCCTCTGCTTATCTCCCCCCTCCTCCCGAGAAAGGATGGTGGATCGATGACGAATTTTTTTATTTCACTCTAGAATTTCCCGATCTCTCTGGCAGGCATATAGTTTAGCACCAATCCCTTGTCTTCAAATGTGCGCACGCAGTTTCTTTGCATCTAACCCGTATCTCTCTCATTCACTGTGTAGATGGCCGAAAAAGGGATTCCTGGGCTCTGTGCTTAGAACTAATTAGCATAGACTTCATTAAATATTTAAATATAGCAGTAAGAATTTCTTAATTTTATTAATGATTTGGTTTTTAACTGTATTCTTCTTGTACGTTGATTATTCCGTTCGCATATTTTTTCAGCAAAATATTTTTTTATATATTTTCTATATAGAGGCATTCATTTATTTATATATTTTTTGACAGTCAAAGTTCTAAAACAAATAGTTGGAGGATTATTATCTGAATCAGGTAACTGTCCCATAAAAATGTTATAATCACAAATTGGGAAATGTAATTCCTCTTAACTGGGAAAATTACGCAATTCTGTTACCATTTCATGTCATATAAATACATTATACCCTACTCGGTTTGATAATCAATTTTCTTGTAATGCATTTTATTTTAAATAGCATTAGTAACTGTAGGAAATGAAATGAGAAGTTTAATTGCCATTTTTACTAGCTAAAAATTGTCAATGAATTTAAATTACTATTGAACATCTCTTAAAATATTGAAATTGACTTTATCAATTGTTATTCCATCTCAATAGGTATCTGTCAATTTGGCAGTGGAGTTAAAACGGCATGATGCTATCGTGCCCGAAGTAGTATACATTTTCTTAGGAGATACTGCTGTACATGTATACCATTTGCAATACCTAAGTAATTAATGAGCAATTATTGTGATTCATATAATGGTGTAGAATATTTCACTCACTGACAGGGGATAAGACGTATTAAACAGTTTACCTATGCGTCACTATGACGCAGACATTCAATTTTCATATAACTGGCAATCGAGTTATTCAGGGTTTAGCGCTGAACCCTGGGATTTTGCATCACTTGTCATTCATTATCACTTGCAGATGAATACCTGATACCTACTGCGAAGCTACGCACGAGAAACTTATTTGCTGCAACCCTAATGGAGAGGTTTAGGGAAAACGGCGCACCTGCTGCTGGGGTAATGTGTTCATGACCCACACAATCCAGCTCCCTTGGAACGTGCCTCTGCTGTGCCAGAGAAACAGTCCTTAAGCCCTATCCTACTCACTTCCACTGGCCCTTGAACTTCTTCCCACCCACATAACCCCTACAAATTTCCCCTGGGCAGAAGAGAGCCTCGTACACCCACCCTTATCCCACCCGTACGTCGGCTCTAATCATTTTCAATTCGTCCAACTAAAGGGAATGATCCACTATTCGAATTCCAACCGTCGGTTTGCAACTTCAATGCAGAAATGAGTGCCACTATTAGCTTAGCTAAAATACCTGCGCTTGTTCAAGAGTGGTACAACAACATTCAACATAACGATGAAAGAGGCTGAAAACTTGAAAATGCCCTTTGCGGTATTTTTCTTCATCACCTATTGCGTATTTAAATAGAATATCATCGGTCTTTAATTTTTTTATATTAAAACAGCAATGCATGCATTATAAATCTAGCTCTGGTATTTATGCATATTGAATTTAATTTAATTGAATTTAATGGCTGTTGCCTTGTTTGCCGTCCTGAGTTTACGAAGTCCATTTCCTGCTTCATATCATGGGTTGAAATATTAACTTTTCCTTAATAATGAATAATTTCCTGAATTTCTATTTTAAAAAAGGAAGTGGACATTGAGGTGGAACTCTCAGTTCATAGATTTAAGCTATGGTATGCATGGGGTCATATATTATCCCTCTATGCCATTTACTTCTTCAATATAACTACGTTAATGTTACAGTATTTTATTTTATTTATAATGACCTATAAAATGGTTCTGCTATTAATGAAATGGCACTAATCGGAATTAAAAAGAGATTTTGGAATAATAGCGCATTGTGATACACTCTGGAACAAAAAAATCTCTCCTTAAGAGGCAATATTTAACAGAATGATTTTTGATAAATAATACTAACTATTTAATAAAATTTTCAGCAAAATATTTATGCGTGGTTTTTTTTTATCTTGACATTTTCTAGGCAATACATTATGTCGGAGAATAGCTCCAAATGATGCCAAATGATGATAGAGAACTCTTATGAGTTCGTGACCAGAAATAATTGCATTTTTGCGTAATTAATAACGTATTATTATGTACGATAGTAGAAAATATCCATGTTTTCATTCAAAAAGCAGTTTTTAGTATCTTCTTAAATGTATTAGTTGCCTAATCAAATCATCCACTTGCGGACTCTACTTTTTGGGGGGTAAGAGCTCTTTCTGCTCTTGATGCTCTGATGGAGCACTACTGTATCAGAGATACCCACTAAGGGATGATAATTGTCAGGAACCTAAATATAAATTTAATATATTAATTAACTTTACTAGAGCATTAAACAGCCCATGAAAGATGCCTTTTTGCTGCTTTTGGTTAGTATTTAATATTTAAGTGTACGAACACCAAATTTGACTTTTGTAGGAATAATATCAACTCTTACAATTAGTAAACGTCAAGATGCCTATAACCAGAAGTTGGGGAAAGAGGTACAAGCTCTTCCTCTGTGCGCGATGTAGGCATCTAATACCAGTAATTTCCCCGAAAATAATGAAAGATTAACTCTCGGAAGTCATTTTCCAGATTCGAACTTTGGCCCATCCTTTCCGACTTACAGTCAAGTGATCTAATACTTACTCTATGCATCCCACGACATTGTGTTAAAAAAATTTAGTTTTGAAAATGGACCTATACGGAAAATATTTCTTGAATGGTGTGGTTATTCCTTAACCCTTACTCTACGCATTAGGTGCATAGGATCGTTAAAAAAAAAATTCCACGAGCGTAGTCGTCAAGGCATGAAGCAACTTCTTTCGCGGTCCTTGGAATTCGCTCCAAGCCCATTTCCCTGTTTTCCCTTTCTGCCACCTCCCCCGATCTCTCTTTCCCTACCGGGGGGCAGGTGAAAGTCACCTGGGAATAACTCAAACGGGGCCACGGGAGCCGCGCGAGGTCGTAAGGGATCTGAAACTTTCACCCTCGTACGCACAAAGGGATCATGCGGCCAACGCGCGCACGACCCGCTCGCACGCACGCCGCGGAGGGTCCCTCAGCCACTTCTCCCTCACCCCCCGCCATCATTCCCACCCCCCAGCTTTCCTCCTCCTTATCCAACCCCTTCTTTCCCGGCGAACCTTCCACCCCTCGCGTGAAAGTGTCTGCGTGCCCTAGCTCTCATCCGCGGGAGGCTTTAAAAGGGATTCTTCTCCGCACTCTGTATATCTTCCTCCCCATCCTGCCAACTTTTTCCCACCTCTCGCGCAATACTCTACACCCCCCCTCCCTGGTCCCTCCCTGATGCACTCCCCCACCTTCACCCGTTCTTACCATTTTCGGGGGTCGAATTTTTCTTGGAACTTCCTTTCTTCGAATTCTTCTTCGACCTCCCTCGCGCTTGTTGAAGAGGGGTTGCAGACTGCGCGTGCAGGGTGTAGTGAACATGGACCTTGTCTACTTGCAGTCGGATTCTTCCGTTTCACCTCCACTCGTGCTCAACGTCGTTTCGCGTTTTGTTTTCTTCCTGAGTCAGTTTTGAACTAATCTTTCCAATCTTGCCATGCTAACCCATAAATGAAAATTCCTTTCAGCTTACAGTAACGCATACTTAATTGCCTTTGGCTGCTTGTACTCAGACATTTCTCTTTGCTATTTGCACTTTAGGTCGAAGAGCACGCAAACTCCCTCCAACAGAGAAATTTCATCGAAACACTCTGTAACAGATCATAATTTCCCGAATTTTTCTTTTCTCTTTCGGACTTTGAGGAGTTAAAAAGTGAGTTAAATTTAAGTGTTGCTTAGCAGTAGACTAGCCTGCACAAATAACACACCACTTCCATGAGATACAGCATTTTTTATTCATACTACACATTTCTCAATGATCTTAAATATTTAAAATAAATAACCATTGGCTAAGAATTATCTTTTATTTGAATTAAAAATCTGTCAATGAATCACTTAGACTATTTAAATAATACTGGCTTTATGATGCTGAAAAAATTAACTATAATGCATTGCTTTCAAAGTGTGTTTTCAAATTTTGCTTTGATTAATTCATTATGTTTAATTAATTAATGGGGTTTAATGTTATCATAATGATGAAAGCTAAAGCTTGACATTTATTGAAATTGTTGACTTTGTTTATAGTGATGAATTATTAACTATTAGTTCTATTTTTTATGGAATTTAATTTTGATTGTGTTCTGTGGAAAGTGAAATGGGGGTACGATAAAAATAAAATTCTGAATACACATTTTTTTATTTTTAAAATTTTTAAATGATGACCGAATGAATTCACCATAGGTACTTTTCTAACCTTCGGCAAGGCGTCAAGCAAAGAAAATGTAAATACCTCATTTTTTGGAAATTCAAGATCACCTATATTATTTTCCTCTAAAATGCTATATTTTAGGGCATAATTATACGAAATTAAATTCATTGATCCGGTATAAACACTGACTCAATATAAGTTAAAATTAAGTTAATAGATTTTTCGTGGCTGATGTTGCCCTAAATCACCAATACTTAACAAATTACACTTAGGTTTAAAATTCAACAGAGTATATTACACAATAATTAGGCAAATAAGCATAGGCATGTAAACCTATGCTAAGATGGCTTTCGAGTCTTTTAGTGAGCGTCTTCAGGAGTGAAGATGCTCTCTAGACTTTGGGAGAATCTTCTTGGTAACTAATTCTCCATGCGCAGTATCACTTAAAAGCCACCCTATCATTATTAAATTGCTATGATCAATTTTAATATGCGATTAAAACTCTCAAATTCACCTGAATTAAGGGGACTATACGATCTCTCAAATCTTTGTAGTGTGCATTTAATTCTTAACCACATAGCAGAAATATATTTTTCCTCTTTTTGAAAAATTAAAAAAACACAAAACTTATTAACTCAAATTTTTATTTAATCAGTAAGGTCATAAACAACACTATTATATAAGTAAGAGCTACGAGTTAATTCCTGGGATAAACAAATCGTAGCAATGACTCTCAATTTGAATATGTCTACTTCATGTTTATAATACAACATATATAGCATAATACAACGTCGAAAATGCATGCTTATGTTAGGAAAAAAGTCTTTGTTTGTATCGAAGAAGGCTTTTATAGTCATTTGTTTGCTGCATGAGCAGATAGAGGACAATCATGATCAGCCAAGCAGTCAGACTGTAAGAGAGGCGTTCTATTCTTTATTCACACAAATGCATGAGTGAGATAATTTCTTCTTCCACAAGTCACAGTTGGACTGCAAGGCATTTACAATTATTGTGAAGACATAAGATGTCCTTTAATGATGAAATTGCATGATATAATATTATTATTTGGTTGGAGTATTTATTAAAAATAATTACTTTACTTAATATATACATACTTGATCGGAATTTGGGCGGGTAAGCAGAGAGACGTTATCAAAAAACCATGTTTATGATCAGTCGATGGTCAAAGTAAATTAAGTTTAATATTGGCCCTATATCACTGTCTAAACATTTAATTTAGTGTTAGATTTTAGTGTTTATTTGGTTATAGAATTTGATTTTCTTCTTCTTCGTATTTTCAAGATTTTTGAACCAGTTTTACTCGTCTACGTGATCAGTCATAATAGATAGAAATACGTGAAAAGGTTATTGTTTACAAGAATTCATTAACAGTGGTAATTTTTAAATTAAAGTTTTATTTTCTGACATAATTCCATGCATAATGGCTCTCATTTTACTGTGGTTTGATCGTGAGGCCTTTTTTTCGTAGAGTTATTATACTCATTCTATCTTTGCCCACGGAGTTTTTACTTCAAAACTTAGCAGAGCATAATGGATTTTGAAATGTCTCTCTTCAAATTTAAGGAATCAGATTTCGGGGGTACATCCTAAGAATTGGGAATTACTAGTGGATCCAATATGAAATTCGATTTTCGTTGAATATCCCATTCAACTTTATGTACTCCTTGGCCCTCAGTTGACCTCGCCATTACCCCGGCTCCCGTCCCCACATTTCCTCTGGTGTAAGTCTTACACCGGATTTTCTCCGGTCGCCCAAGGCCACTCGACACTTTCGGTTCACAGGAATGACTGCCTCGCCATGGAGACATGTGAATGTGTGTTGGAAGAAGAAGCTCTTACACTGACTTACGGCTGCCCACTTGTGTGTTTGGAAGAAAAGATAACATTTCTACACCAAGGTGTGACTATTTGGACGTCAACATTCCTGTAACAAGAATGTTTCCTGCCTGGAAATGTGCACACGCTCGTAAGTGCTGTTCTCGTCGATTGTAAATCATATCCACAGTTAACTAGTTGCATTTGATACTTTATCTCAGACCACTACTCCATTACATCGCTCCTTCACACAATATTTCCCAATGAAGAATTCAGCGTCTTCCAAGGAAAAGTTAATCGGAGTGTATTTAGTTACGCCTAATCCCTATATGCTTATATTTTATATCAACTTTCTTTGTTTACTTATTTCTTATAATGATTTTATTCGAAGTATTACTGTTATCAACTTAAGGAATGAGATTCCTCCGACCACCCAAAATTCCATTTCTGTGACAGGCATCAACATTCCTCTCCATCTTAACATCTTCTCCCCTCAGTTATTCACCATTTTTCGACTTTCACTTAGCAACTTTCTCTCTTCAACCGTTATAACTTTCCTGTTGCTCTTATAACTTGCAAAACTTTGTTGTTGTCTCTTGAAATCATATTTTCTATACAGCAACATCTCAATAGTGTCTAATCAACGATCATACTCTTGTCTCAACTACCATTTTTCATATTAATACAGCACTACTGTAAACTACTATGTCGGCATATTATTGGAGCCATAGTAGGGTTGTTAAGTATCTACACCCAAAATGTACTCGTAAGGTTAGAAAAACCATGATTTACAATTTTTCAGTAGAAAGGTATTCACTATGAACTTGAAACAAGATTTAGTGATCCAAAGGAGAGTTACTAAGCAAACCACCAAGTATTTATATCAATGGCTGTGGGGAAATGCTTATAGCGTAAAATCACCTTATTTCCTAACTTGCGGTTCACTGATTTCAGCTCACATTTTTGAGAGGATCATTTATCACTAGAATATTGGTATCGACTGCATTAATTAATCCCATTTCTCCCTCAATTACATGATAAAAGTGTTGAAATATCGTGTTAAAATAAATTTTAAGCGCCCTTGCGTCAAAAAGTTTGCAAACATTGGTGGAAAAGTTTTATGAGCGAGAACTCTCTAAGCTAATTCTTGGTATAATTTTAAATTAAAACCCATAAAAGTCGACTATTTAAAACCCCCTTCGGTCAAACATTTAATTGATCAATTTTCTATGCATTGCAAGTATGCAGCGCAAGTCGTTATGATACTAAAATGTTTAAATAATCATACCTCAAGGAAAACTAGTTTTATACTTTGTAGATTTATTAATTTTTTTATATTATTATCTGTCCATTATTCTACAGTTACATTCAGGTGCACTCCTTGCAGAAGCGTTTCATACAGCACATCCTCCATTATTCGTGAGAAACTTCGACTTTGTAATGCTCAGTCGAAGACCAGTTCGAAGATCTGGTTAGAGAGACCAATTTATGATTTTACTGCTTATTTTTGAAAACTGACTCAAGCTCGACTGTCAAGCCCGTTTGCTCTATGGAGATACTTTTTTACTGGCACTTATAAACTCTATTTGGAATATAACTTTAAGAAATCCTTAAGTTCAAGAGGATCAAAGAAACTAACGTATCTTAATGTAAGTGAAAACAATTTTGAATAGTCAGCATCATGTCCATAATTATTTGAAATAAAGTGCGAATTTTCAATCGAAACCAGTTATTTATATATTATTTTATTTTTAAACCTCTCCAGTAAGAAATAAATGTATAGTGTTACTCTTCTCTTTAACTCCTCTTGTAATTTTCAATCTTTTTATCTTTAATTTTCCTTCAAGTTAGTTGGCTATGAGATAGTAGTTCTTTAGGAACTAATGTGTAGAACAATCTATCCGATGCTATACCTCCATTTTCATTTGGAGATTTGCATTGTTTTTTTGCATTCCTTTAGGTAAATTGTCTGTCCAACAAGGGAAATCCCTTTTAGATAAAAACTTATCCTACGTTTAGGGGTTTTTCCCCATCATTCCTCGTGGCTGGTGTTCTATACCCTTCCGCCACTAGCTGGTTAATACGCTATTTTATTTTGATGTAGAACAGACATACGGCTTAATTTCAATGTCAAATAATGCTATCAGGTCACCATAAGTTTACTAAATATTAACTTATGTACTTATTTGTAAAATGCATTTGCTTATTATTTTCCAATTCCTATTCTTTTTATAATGCTGTTAACATTCTAATATCGTCGTCAGTTTTTTATAGATTTATTAAATGATTATTTTAATAAAACATTTTATTTCGGAGAAGTATTCTGAATGGAAGCTAAAATGAAAATATTCCATAATTAAAATTATTGCATAAAGTTATTCATATTAATTGAAATCGGGTCGGGAGAACCGATACCGAAAAATGCCCTGTGTATCGGTACCTAGGATTCCTACCTTAGGTGCCCGTAAGGAAGTAAATTATTCTTGCTGCAGATAACAACCTCAAAAACCTCTTATAATGCCAATAATTAGCAGGGATTGGTACCAGTACCTTGGTACCGAGACATATATAGGATTACTGTCTTTGGTGTTGGTACTTAGGATTATTGCCCTATGTATCAAGCACCACTATTTACAATTTTAGTTCTGAGAAAAACTGGAAAATGGGAAAATATACGTTTAAAAAAAACAAAGTGGCAATAATTCCATTAAAAATACTTGCAGTATTTGCCTTTTTAGTTACCTTTAATTTCGGAGGGAAGCCTACTGCAAATAAATGAATATTTCGCTGGATTCAATAAGGCGAACCTATCAGTTGACTAGGCTGTTTCAGCCCTTTCGCAAAATTCGTCGTTTTTCATCATTTTTGTGATCTGGAAGATGAAGGGAATGGGTTAAACGTATTTAAATAATTGAGGGTAGTAATACCGCTATTAATTTTAAATTCACGGTCTATTTTTGTTTATTTTAAAAGCCATTTTAATATATTTTCGTTACCAGGGGGCCCACGAGCAAACGGGCTTTGGTGGAACTACGCAAGTCAAATAGGGCGCAGAAGAAGAATAAAACACCTCTTCCAAGAGGAATGGGTGGTTTAAGGTGCGACATGCCTGACGATGTTTACTAAAATTTTAGTTCTATGGGTGCTGAAGGAATCGTCATTGAATCATTAGCTTAAAATATTTTCCTGTTTTTTTCCCTTTTGTTCCAAAATTAATATTAGCCACACACGATTTTTGGTCAAAGAATATCCAATCTAAACCAAACTTGAAAATCAAGATAAAAAAAATTCACCTATAGGATTTAACAATATATTTTCCTACACTCTGCATCCTTTTAAGTTGACATTTCTTCGATACAATATTTTTTAATATTTCCGAGTTGAGACTCCCAAGGCTTGTCAACTCGATTCAATTGTGGTCGATCTAAGGAAAATCACTGTTGCTATAGAAAACATCCCATGCCTCTCTCTGTGTAATATAATCCCAACCGTGTAACAAGCTTACTTTTGCATTAGAATATTACTAGTTTTTCAGTTTTAATTCGAAAATGACATTTTATCGTTTCAGTTTTGCACAGAATATTTCACCATTTTTTCCAAAGATATACAATGGATTTAATGTTAAATGTAATTTTTTGGATTTATGTACTTTGGTGAGAAAAAAGACGTTACAAGAGGGGAAGTTAGAAGAAGAATCAAGGGCATATTAGTGCGAATACGTTTCTTGTCCAATTTGTAAGCAATGTGTCCTTGAAATGAAATGGATATTTTGATGAGTTTTAAAAACTAAGCGGTGATCAGTTTGGTGCAATGTTTAGTGCACTGGTCTCCCACCGTGAAGACACGGATTTGAATCCCGGTGCCAGAAAGGACTTTTTCAGTGGTAACTGGATCTCTAATTGGATGCTGTGTGGAGAGCACATCACGTTTCACTCCGTCCTTTGGATGAGACGTTAAACTGTGTTCTCTTGTCACCTTTCGTTAAAAGTGGGCTTATGATGACGCCGGGTTTGTCTCCAATCTTGCTCCATTCCCAAAAAAGCATATCCATTTCAAATACCCAACAATCCCTGATGGCCAAAATGACCTAAGTTCTCGGCGATCTTCCCATAATAACTATAACAAATATTAAGGTTTCGATTTCGTTTAAATATATTTGATTAAACTTTAAATTTATACCTATTATTGTAGAAATTGAATGATTTATTCATACATAGCTATCTGAATAATTCAACAACTCCATCCTCAAGGATACATGTCCGTTTTTCATGAAATTACTTTTTTATGGAAGGAAATAAGGTTTTTTTTGTGTAGCTTCCGTTGCTTCTTCATATTCATGCATTGAGTTTTTCTCATAATATTTATATTTAAAATATATTGTAAGATAATTCTTCCTGCATAAAAAATATACAACCAATTTGTTTTATATTACATTTATTAAAGAATCAAAATTTGATTTGCACCAAACTTTTAACTAAATTCAAAGTCACGTGGGGAAATATCGTTGAAATAATGTTTGCTATGAATTAGGTTGTGCGTAAAGAAAATACATGAGGCTACCACGTAGTTGTTTCAACTTATCACGAAGTGCCTCACGATATTTTATGCACGTCATAAAATGTTTCAGATACTTAGAGCGTGGCCAGGCCTTCTGAAATAATTCATTATATTTGAGAAACGAGGAAAAAAAAGGTTTTTTCCGCATCTGCGGAAAAGAGGAGAGCGAGCCACCGTGTGGGAAACACAGAATTCTTTTTAATCGTGAGCGTGATGACTTCGTGCAACGAGCCAGCTGAAAGCCGTCCGAGAGCGAGGTAAAGAGGAATCCGAATGGCGGTGCACCGTCGCGTGGCAGACTCACTCCGCGCTATCGTTCGCAAAACCAATATTGATAGTCATTTGCGAATGCACGCATCAGTTGCTGGGACTTGGAAAACGTGCATTTTCCTACCTCACCAAACGAGCGTTGAAATGCGCAAAAAAAGGCGGTCGCAAATGCATGCTAGAAAACATTTGTAGGGCGTGTGTGGGAAAGGGATATAATATATGCATAGACCAGTTTGTGTCTAAATTTACGTCTCCGTGCACGTATGTATTTTTACTCGTGAGTCCTTGAAATTGCGCATGAAAAATGAAATACCCTCCCTGAAGACAAATCGCCCCAATAGGAAAAACAAATAATCCTTCTTTTGTATTCCGCGTCCGACAATTTGCGAAACGCAAATAAAGGCGTTGATTTAATGACTGCCCACGTCCTCCCACCCTCCACAGCACTCCTGCCCACCTCCCCTCTCGAGCACCCTTTACCCCACCTCGCGTAATCCGCTGTAAATTAAGGCCGAAGGAAATCGGATGGTGTTGGTTAATTAGCGATATTAATGCATCACGCCCGTGCTCACGCATCGTGCGATTCCTCCCCGAGCGAAATGGTTTTAATGTATGATAATTGCTCGGCGATTACTCCCAATCGGGGCACAATGGCGTGCGCTAATTGAGTGCCCACGGGGAGAAGTAGTGCAATCAAGTCCCGTCACAGATCTTGGCAATTATTTTTCCGGCTCAAAAATAAAACACAATGCTCATCAAAACGTCGGCAACAAAACTTCCCCAGCGTTCATTTCGGGGCATTCATAGAAATCGGGAGCTCATTCAGGCCGGTGGTCACGTGGTCCCGTGCCTCCCCCGCCTTTCGCTCGCTTTGCTCCGGGCCGTGCGAGGGGTGAGTGTGTGTGTTTGTGTTGGTAGGGGGGGGGGAGGGCGGAGCAAGGAGAGGGGGTGTAAAGCACACATGCAAGTCCACACACAAAACATATATCACGCTTGAAACATTCAATTATTGCCATCGTCCCGGAAAACTCAAAGCAAAACACACGAAACGATCCCGAGCCTAAACAATGCGACCAACTTGCTGCCGAGGTGAGCACCCCATCTCGTGTGCTCTCCTCCTCCGCGCTAGCCACGATCTCTCCCTCATTCCACCCCCCC
>LYUA01003776.1:80154-101939 GCA_002093875.1 Calopteryx splendens
TGGGGTTAGAGGAGAGAGAGAGAGAGAGAGAGAGAGAGAGAGAGAGAGAGAGAGAACCAGAAAGGGTCCAGCTGGAGCAAATATTTGACGCTTTCAAGATGTTGGTATGGAGAAGGATGAGAAAAAAAACGTATGGATGGTGAGAATGAATAATGAAGTTTTAGACGTGGTAGAGGAAAGGAGTTTCTGGGAAAAATTCAACAAAGACTAAATTCAGTACTCGTCAAAGAGTGATGAATGTACATGGTGTTTATATAAATTCAAATGGAGAATTATATGGAAATTATTCATTGGTAGTTCACAGTTATCGCCATTGTTCAACTCGTAACTTGCCTGGAGATATTATGTATGAAGGTAGATTGTGGACATTATTCGTTGAGAGTGCAATGAGTCCCACAGAAATTGACAGTATTTCTAAGGGTAAAAATCTATAAGCATGTTTTTCTTGAGTCCCATAGTTCTTTTTTTCCCATTCCAGTTTTTCTAGTTCCCATAGTTCTTTAGAATCTAATAGATTAGCCCCGTTATACCCCATTGCCCCTTAGCGTAATGTATGAAATTAATATACGTATATTAAAGAAATTTATCACCCTATTTATGTAAGCTCAATGGCCGCATGCTATTTATAAATGTAATACCTTGTACCATTTCCCTGGGATTGAAAATCGAGGAACACTTAATAGCAACTATTATCAGTTATTCGTTACGAGTTTTTATGTATTAGGTATTATAAAATAAGAACACTTGTTGTAATAGTAATTCATTAAATGTGCATTATGTGCTTTTCAAATAATTTATAAATCCGATATTCAATAAATTCAGTACAACAATAACAGTCTGACGTACAATTATTCGAATTTACATGTTTTCCTATTAGGCGGATATAAAAACATATCGAATGGAATTCTGAATCTTAAATGATAACTTAGGCTATTGGATTATTTATTGTCATAATAGGCGTGAATTAGAAGTAGAACAGATTTTAGTCCTTGGGATCATCAAAAACCTGGCTTAACCAGTGGATTGCCACGAGTAACAATGCGAGGATTAATAATAGTCGTATTTTATAAAGGTAGATGTAACAAAATATCTCATGATACGCTATTTATGAGGCGATTTAATTAGCATGAAATTTGATTCATAAGTCTGTTATCTGAAATGAATGAGAGGTACTGTGTCACCATTCCGTCCTTCTGTTAATAGATCCATCGGTGAAAGAGGCCCAGGGAAGATATTTGACTGTGCGCCACCCACCGTATCTCGTGTGCACTTGCCACCGCTTTGTTTTGTACCTAACAGCTGTTTTAATCACCCCCGCGTTCATCGGAGTACTTATCATCCCTTTTATTGCCCGCATGCTGAGATTTTGGGAATTTACAGGATAACGCGGTTTCACAAGCGCAGCGCTTCCAACACCTTCGTTGAAAAGGGACAATTCCCGATGTAGCATCTCCAAATTGCATTTGGCCATCGTCCATCAACTACTCCCACCGTAGGTTTTCAGAGATTTTCGCTCAGTTTCCGATTGATACCGACCAGATATTTTCCGGTCATGATTTTTTTGATGGATTCAAGTCTCCAATAGCGACACCAATTATTTTCGGGGCCTTTTAAATTTCACTCTGGGTTTCATTCGAAATGAATGATAAATGACTCACAGGATACGTATAAAAAACCGCACCTGGGAATAATGGGGACGCATTTTTTGTATTGAAAAAACAAAACGCATACGATCTAGATTCATAAAGAAAGCGCACGTTTTCCTATTTACACAAGAAAGACCCAGACAAAATCATTTTTATGTTTTCATTATAATTCTATTGTTATTTTGTGTAGTTCAATAAAATGGTACTTACGAATAAATACTTTAGAATTACGTTTTCTCTGGTATTTTTAATCCATTAGATCCACTTCATTATGGTGATTCTATTATTTAAGATAGTCTGCGAATAATCTTTTTCTACTCTATATATTATATTCAAGTGCGGAAACCACTTAATATTCTATACTTGAGGTTTAGACATTTTTTCTAGAACTGCATTTTATAATTAAATTTTCGATCTATTGTTTTATGTTTGCAACGCGATATTTGTGCATCCCATTGAAGTGGTAAAATTCATAAATATTGCAAAAATATAGAAAACTAATGAATCCCATTAAAATAAGTTGAACTACTTGATTCTCCAATATTATGAATCCGAATTCTTTGTTGGAGAGTGGATTCATTCATTCATTCATTTTACTTCAGTAACACTTAATGGTATAGATTTATTTTTCATTGAGAATACTAAATTCTGTCAAGAATTTTACTTATACAAGAAAATACTCTTTGCCGTAGAATTAGCGTTTATAATCCTTATGTATTCTCAGCTATGATACACTCAACTGAATCACCTTTGAAACAATATATAATAATTTTAAAATTAATTAAATATATTTATATTAAAAGAAATAGGTGAAATGTGATGTCAGTGAGATTAAGGATACGATATTCGTATACGATGATGATCTGATATTTTAAGTATCTTCTAAAATAAACTTCAAGAAAGTAGAACCCTTACCAGGTCAGTTGGTTTTCAGAATTTCGTCCAGTGTGACAAAAATTATCTATATTTGTGAATAGATGTTATGATGAAGTGTGCCTTGTTAATTGGTGGAAATGAAATAGGAATGATTTAAAAACAAAAAGTTTAATTGCATTATACGTTTCTCAATTATAATTGAAAGACTTATTTTCAAATGATCATAGAGGTTTAGTTTAAAGCAGTTTTACTATGCTTTGGAGAATCATTAGAGTAGGATCAGAAAATTAGACTATGGCATGGAATTTTCGAAATTTAATGAATGATATGCAAGCATAAGTTTTGTCTCTGAAGTCAGTGAGGAAAAATTCCTTATATCAGATGGCCAGATTTGCGGTCACTCTTTAGCATTGATTGTATTTTATTTTAGTTGCTGATCATAGTTGAGCCTAAGCAGCTGAATAGTAATATAATTTAGAAATATTTGCTGCCTTATTGGCTAAAAATTGAACCGTGATTATAATTTATTACTCTTCCCTTAAAAAAAAATGACTTATCATATCCGTTTAGTATCCCGTATGAAAATACATGAGAAAATATAAAAATCATTTAGAATGGGTTGAAACGCGCGAGAACAGGTATTATAAAGGTGTTGAATATGAATTTAGTCACTATAACGCCTTTAAAAGATAAAATTATTTATATTTATTTCATGATGTTTAATAATGCATTTTCATTTGCAATCCTTCAGGGTTTTTTAAATCCCCACGGAATTAAATCAGCTGCAAACTGCTCGGCACTTGTAAAGAATAGCTATTGACCCGACATTTGGCTAATATGATTTAGTAAAACTGTCATTAGCATGTTTGACCTTCAACACCTTATGAAATCAAGTACCTAAGTTACCGGCAAACATTTCGTAGCAGTAAGCTGGATAAAAATGGCAACAGAAGGAATAGTACCTACGTTTGAAGTCATTCTAGAATCTACGAAGGGCGTTGCATGCTTTTCCTCTTTTATTTGCCTAATGGAAAATATTTTACTCGGGTACTATTCCTGAAGAGAAGTCACTTAAATGAACTCACTGGGATTTTCAAGTGGTAACCAGTTTGCCCTTACATTCCAACGTATAATTGTTTTTCCTCAATATTGTGGTAATAATCAAGTCTCAAAGGACCCGCTCTGCCAATCAATATGACCTGAACGTATACCGTTTATCCGAGGACTTCATAGTCTCCGACCCTGATTTTACGACGCAAGGACACACGTCCGCACCTATCACACGGATGGTTGTCGCCAACTACACATGGCCAGAATTACAACCGGGAACGACTGCTGTAATACGTGTTTCCGTATTTATTGCCTATAGCTGGGAAAGACCCTGCCTCGGTTACAATGGCCCTCGGAAGGGTCGCGGATCCTTTTGCGGCCTAACACGCCCGTGCCATAAAAATTCATCCCGTGATATATGGCTTGATTGCGTGTAGTTCTGGGAGGACAGGGGTTTGGGAGGAAGAGAGAATGGAGCAAATAAACCTGGCAAACACGTCATGGCCTCAAACTACTCCGCGATTCGCGCCTGACCTCTGTGCATTTTTGTGTGACCTGAATGGACTTACTTTATATATCGACATAGAAAGACCCTGTAAAGAAATACTAACGTTTTAGACCGTTAAATGATTTTAATATTAACCCGTAAATCGATTTTGTTCTGTCCAAGACTTTTTAAGTTCTCTTGGTGGTGCGTAATATGTAAGTGTTTTTTCGCGGTTTATAACGTGTTTTATTTAGTACTAGAAGTAAAATTATTTGAAATATGCTTTAACATGAGCTTTGAGCACTTATAACCTGGAGTAAGGGCTAGGAAAAAGGCTCTAGTTACAAAAATTGATAATATATTCGACCTTATGTGGCCACTAGGTATAATTACAAACTCGCTTAAAAGGTTTTTCTTTGTAAATTATAACTTTTCCAAAACAAATTCAGTTTTCGTCCATCATCATTTTAAAAATACTGACTGAAAGTAGTTGGAGACGAAAATTTTCTCCCTTGGCCACATCCTTCTTATTTGGTATTCCAGATAATATATTTGGTACATGAACATTCCACAGAATTCAAAAACATTTCTTACTAAATAATGAATTTAAAGACCAATATTTTTCAATCGTGCTGATCTTCTTATTCTAATTTTAATACTATGACCCAACTGTAAAAAATATATTTGCTATTTTATTTAAAAAAGTGATTTTCACTTTCAGGCATCCATTGATATTGCATATAACGCACACCCTGAAGAACACCATGAAATATCATAAAAATGAGTATTTGTAGGATGGAAAATAAAATTTGCAAAAGGGCCAAGGATGAAATTCATCTATGAATACAAATTACGTTCCTAAAATTAACCTTAAATGAGAATTTTTGAATCCGAGCATAATTGAAATTAGAGAAATATTGGCATAACCCCCAGGTCATCGCAAAAAAGCCATCATATAATTATTTTAAACTAAAATTCTAAAGTATCCTGAAAAAATACGGTTTTTCAATCTTTATGCGATATAAAAACGGGTTTATACTTCCTAACAAAAATATTTGAAATATGCTATTTCTCAAATTTTAAGGTAGGCATCTGTGTTTTTCAAAACCACAGTAATAAACTCTAATGTTGGTTTGATAGGTTCTATCTGCGTGCTGTCCAACTGAGAAACAAATGCTACCTGCATAGAGATAAAATATCATTCGAGCACTGAAATATAGCTTTAACATTTAACAGACAACTGTAGTTTTCAATGTAAACAGTTCGCCCTTTATCACTATCGTAGACACCTAAGCTATGTTATTATTTTGGAAACCCATACGGCTGTCTTCTTAGCTGATAATCTCTTCATGTACTTTCAATTTTTTTAGTGCACGCTCTTTTTTAGTGCACTTTCCTAAGTAATTCAATTCTTTGCCCTCGTCCGTAGTCCTAAAATGAAAAGGAATCCCTATGGCAAAGTCCTATGTTCGCAGATTTCAGAGCCACAGAATTCCAATTAGGTTTCCTTTCCTTTTAAGACTCCCCATAATTTTTTTTCTTCAGCTCTTCAAAGGAATCGCTCATCAATTACTCGGTTAAATAAATAATACATCCATATGCTTCAATAGTATAAGTTTCTATGGCTTCAAATTCTCTGTTTAGGCTAAACTAACACTATTATCAATACTTATATGCCCCGCAGACCTGCATAAAGAAAGTCAATTTTTACTGATAATAGTAAAAACGGTTCTTTACAAAGTTTACTATTTTCCAGATTAAATCTATTTCCGATGAAATTGTTTCATTTCTGAAATGAAGTTTTCTGACATGAAAGTTTTCTTTTCTTGTTGTGTTATGCTCAAAATACTCTCTTGCGTCTTCCTTCGTTCGTGTTCCTAGTCAATTATCCATTCATTCCAATGGGCTTTTCCACAGTATTTATCCCAAAGTACCAGGATCTATTGGAGAGTTCACAGAGCAATGAGGAAAAAGATGAATGGGGATTTTGCGTAAGCTAGGAAGGCGATTGCAACTACCTCCAAGGGTAGGAGCAGTCATATTGAGAGCCTCTGAGCAGATTTCATTTCGAAAGCGCTCAGTGAAAGGTGGTCTACCCGCAGAGGCAACAGCGGATAAAGATCTCAAAACCCAATGAAGCGTTGCGGTCGAGCGAGGGTCGAGCTACCACTGACTCTGTTTCCACTCTCCAAGCCTATGACTAAGGGAAATAAATGAACAAATGGCACCCAGAAAGGTACGTATGACATGCCCCTTGCCGACCACGTTGTTGAAAGACGCTCTTGACCTTAATTCACGCCAATATGCCATGCCCAGTCAATAAAATACGTCTTGAAGATAGGAAAATGAGCAGGAACACAGATGTAACGAAATAAAAACGATTTACTATGTAAATATTTGGGAGTTAAACCATCTCCTCAGACAGCTATGAAAATAGCTGCATGGGAATAGGGTCAAACCCCCGGAAAATTACGTTTTAAATAAAATTATTTGAAGGGGAACATATTCAGACATGATGGAAAGAACTCGTCGAAGAACTGTGTGGTGTAGAGAAGAGGCCAGTAGGTTTGGACAAAGAAAAAGAGCACGATGCCGAAGAAGATAGCAACGGACAAAAAGCTTTAGCTGACCAATCAGCCAAATGTCTTTACTGAGCGCACTAAAGAAACAGAGTTATAGGTACTGGATGAAAATAAATGAGAAGAAAACTAAGGTGATGTGATTTTTATATAAATAGGAAGCCTAACATCAGCATTAATTTTGAAGGGTATGAACTTCGGCAGATAGGATATTTTGGATATTTAGGAAGATTTTTAAACGAAGATGGGTAGTGGGTAGGGTATTAGCAGGAGGATTTTATTATCTAAAGAAGTTTGCACAAAGAGGAGGGAACGTTTTACAATGTTCTTAGTCAAGAATCTAAAGAGAATAGTGAAGGCGTTGATACGATTGTGGTTTTATACATCTCGGAAACTTAGTCGTTTGGGCAAAATGAATACCACACTGAAAAGTGGGTAGAAATAGAAATAAAAAATAGCTTTATCATTCTGAAAGATCTCCTTTGGAACATATTATATTCACTATACACAATATATCTTCCTTCGTTTGTGTCCCTAGTTAATTATACTAACCTAAACTAAAAAACCTTATACTGTGGAAAAGCCTATTCATTCCAATAGGCTTTTCCACAGTATTATTCCCAAAGTGCCAGGATCTATAATACATTTCTGGTCATTTGTACAATTGAAATTACACACAAATTAAGTTATAAACAAGTTGATCAGTAGGAGCTAAAGTTATAATGGCATTGCGAGTTTTTAAAGTTTGAATGAAACATGGAACAAATCGCACCATCATATAGCAATTTTGCAATGCAAATTACAATACAATCTTACTATATTTAATCATTTAAATAAATAGATAAGATAAATGTACATATTAAACGTATGAGTACAGAGTTAGGGTACAAATTCAGATCTCAGGCGATGAGATTGGCAGATGCTCGATTATTCTCCTTTTGAATTACATGATACTTCCGGAGGTTCTTTGGTTTTGTGGCAGGGAGGTCCATAATTTACTGGTTTAAATGTCAAATGATTTTTCGCACTTAAGCTTGCGATATTTACGGGTATATATAATAGCTTCGTAACCCGAGTTGATCTCATCAGTGTCAACGTATTAATAATAAAAGGTTCATATAAATAAAAAGGAGTTTTTGAACTCATTAATTTGTACATAAGTACAAGTGGTAGATATTATTGGACGTGGAGAAGAACGGAAAAATTGAAACTGAAGGAAGCAAACGGAACAAGAAGTTTTGGGCATGGTGGGGGAGAAGAGAAGACTATTGAGAAAAATCCAAAGAAGTGAAAGGAAAAGTGGATGCGGGGGGTGTTGAGTGGTGAAAGGATTGTCGAAGAATGTGATAGAGGGGAGAATTTTGGGTAAGTGAGGCAGAGGATGGAAAAGACAGTGGACGGAATAAAGGTTGATATAAAGTTTTCGGAATTAAGAAATGGGTATTGTAGTGTAAGTTGTTGTGATTTTTCCTACCTAACCATTAGACTACCATTAACACGTTATTTATACGTTTTATCTATTCATAAATTTCTAGGATATATCATATTCCTATTAAATATGGTGAAAATCCAGGCCTTCAGTTTTTCGGTTTTAAAATGAATTCTTTACATTTATTCTAAAGGCATTAATAACAAAAAAGAAAGAGTCAAATCTTTGAAATCAAGGACGATCATTTATAGTAAAGTACGTGTTGTGACCATAGCTATTACCTGTGCAACTATCAAAGAGTTCACTTCAGGAATGGGAGATTCCGAAGACTAAAGTATCATATCCATTGATGTTAACCAGTTGATCGTGCCCTAAAAATGGAAGCCGAAATAGTCATATGGAATGAATTTCCACAACCTGACACACAGGTGTAACTTAGTGATGTTACCGTAGCATCATGTATTGAAATCCATAAATTTTATCCTACTTTTGACCTGATATGATGGCATTCTATGTCGAGGTAAAAATTTAGGATGAAAGGCTATAATGCGCGACAAATTATCGGTCGGCATTCCATTTTGATTTCGTGAGACAGCCGCGGAGTTGAGACGATGGTTCTTGAAACCATGGCTTCAATTCCATACACATGTGGTTCCTCGTATCTCCCATAAAATTTATAGTGGATCTATCCGAGAAAGGAGTTCAAGGTGAATGGGCACAAAATACAGGTATTCAACTCCAACGGACAGCAATTACTCTGACACTGACAAAATCTATTCGGCCAGTATTTAAAATGAATTTTGTATTTTAATACTCTTCGTAAAAATTTATAATTTTTAGAATTTTTCATTTTATGATCCCTTAAGATTATATTGCTAAATATAATCTTAAGGGAATTAATATAAGAGAGTCAATATTAATAAGGGAGTTAATATTATCTTATATTGTTAAATAAACGCCATTCGGTTTTTTTGATAAACAAAATTTCATAAATTTTTGTCATACATTCAGTTCAGGATCATCGTATCATCACTGGCCTGTCATCAAAGGATTGCCTACCATAGTTCTCCCCTCGATCCTGCTATCGGCAAACCTGTTCATGCCTATATAATTCTTATTTTGGACGTCTGTCATTATTTGTTTCATGTACATTTACACCTCGCTTAACGGAAATTCGTTTATCGTCAATTTTTTAGAACAATAATTAAAAATGACCATCAATTTTAATTTAACGACATGAATCGCATCGGTGGGCTCAACGGGAAATGGAAACCCAGCTAATATCCCTCGTTATGAACTGCTCCTATCAAGCGGCGTGCTATATCAAAAGCACGCACGCAAAAGCACGACTTTTTTTAAAGAAAATTCGAAGCTTTACGCTAGAAAAATGCAAAGGTCTACCGCAGAGATATCAAAAAGCGCATCCCATAGTTTTTTCGGGATACATACAAGGTTTACATTTGAATAAACAGTGGAGTCATCACAACGTAAATACGTCGATAGATATACAAATATTTCCTCAGCTGGAACATAAATACCCACATTAACTAACCCAATACCCATTAAAACCTAATATATGAATGCCATACGCCTATTGGCTGAGTTTAAGATAACCTCTGCTCTCTACCTATCAAAACAATATTCTGAGAATTACCTTGGTTTTGGTGGTTTCTTTTCGTGAAACATCTGCGTTATTTATTCAATTCATCGATTATTTCTTCATATTCTCCTAAATTATTAGTTTAGATATTAATTGAATTGGGAGTTAATAGTTTAGGCCTTTACATTCTTAATATAAGTGCCATTCAAGATTTGAATGCATGATACCATAAATAGATATCGATATTAATAATACTTTATTTGTCGTCTATTGCCATAATTTTCTATAATTATGCTTTTTGATGGTATTTTAATAAACATTCATACACAATTAATACTCAGAATATTTACGGTAGGTCGGGTTTATTTTTTACGTAGCCACCGATCAAAGTAATTTACTAATTAGAAAGGTAGGTTGGTAGTTTACTGATTTGAAAGAAAGCTTTGGATGTTCCTGTAGAAAACTAATATTCGAAGTCACTCCGTTCTAAATCGTTTCGGGGCATCACAAAAATCTTTGGCCTTTAACTATTTTATCCAATTTTTCATGTTAGTTGTCAACTTGGTCGTGGAGGCAAGATGACAACCATAGGTTGGAGGCTTTTGAAATATGGGTAGTGAGAGGAATGGAAAATGTGAAATGGTCGGAGAGGAAAACGAACAAAGAAGTTTTTCGCATAGTAGGGGAGGAGATAAGACTCTTTAGAGAAACCCGAAGAAGGCAGGAAAAGTAGATGCAGGGCGTGCTGAGTGGAATTGGATAGTTGAAGACAGGCTAGACTCTTTTCTTCACTGAGCCTTCAGGTTGAAGCTTCGGGCTATGAATCGGAGAGCTTAAATGAGCGAGTTTCCAATATTGTTCCACGGGGCGCGTTGGAGGGGAAATGGTTCAAAATGAAATTTCAGGATCGAGCGTGAGGAAAACTATTTCTCTTGCACCTTTTCTTTACGCAAGATTTGACCATTGAAAAAATATTTTTTTATTTTACGCTTTTAGTTTACACTATTTTAAGCAAATGAGATAATCACCGTAACACATTACCTATGCAGCAATGTCATCAATATGGACTGCAGTATTTCTGCCTCGAGTGATTGCAGCAGTCGCATTAATTTTGTGACCCTACATTCCCCACACATTTTCGAGAACGGAGTAGGTGTAAGCAGGCATTTAGCTACTTTACTCTTATGCAAAAAACCTTAGCTAACTTGTGCGTTTGTCATACTTTACCTGAAAAGTTGTCTTTTGAGTTGCTAGAAGTCTTCACCAGGTCAAAAGGAGCAAAGTTAAAAGATTTCACTTCGTAGTTCGTAATATCGCATTTTACTTCATGTTTATGAATAGAACTCGTCAAGAGCTTTTATACGATAACACGCAGAGTTGTGGTTGCTCTGATATACCTCGATATTCTAGAAAACGTTCAAAGATTTACTAATAAAATTTTTTTTTTTTACCTGTTCAGTTAAAACTCCGTTGAATTTTTTTCATATCTTTGAGTAGATTCATTTAAGTGCTCTAACAGGATGTCACGTACGTTCCTACCTAACCACCACAGTGGGACTCAAGCATGGGAATTAGAGCTTTCCAAATTGGTAAATATGCGTATTGCCAATAATACACAATGCCATTAATGGCTGGTGATGTAATACCCCCTGCGCACGGTAAATTGCACCATGCGAACATTGGACTTAATACTCATTACGAATTTGCTAACACAAACTTTGCACTGCGCTTCTTGTAAAAGATATAGCGAGTTCATTTAGGCTTCTTCTGTTTCTTTGGCGATCACAGTCAATCCCGCCCATGCTCTCTGTTTCATCAGATGAAAGTAGGTATTCAATGGAATATGGAAAGAGATTAAATAGTACTCTAGTAAAAATTGCGTGGATTATATAATTCTAAAAAGGTACTTTCTTAAATACTACCTATCCCTATTCCGTGGACACTCAACCTTCATGCGTCTCGCCAACCAGCTCGCTCTAATCCCACCCTCTCCTCCACCACCCACCCCTTCCCTCCATGCCCTCCCCTAACCCTGTCATCCGGAAATCTACTACCCCTTGTTCCCGGGAGGAAATTGCTCTCTCCCCGCTTGCTTTTATTTCCTCCGGAGGCCGTCTCGCCTCACGCACCTACGCCCATCCACCCCCCATCCACCCCCTTATCCACCCCCCATCCACCCCATCGCACGACCCCGGCGCCTTACGGGTGGGCAGCAAGGGGGCGGGGGAGAACCGTCTCTCGCGGACCTTTCAAGGCACTGCTCTTTAAAATGGAAGTTTTGAGGTTGCCGAAGCGAGGGCCTCCAACCTTAGCCTATTTCACCCGCAATTAGCCACCTTTTCGCCTAATGCCACCGCACCCCTTCCCCTCGCCCGCAGTCTCTTCATTCGGCTCCGAGTCCCGTCTGGCTGGAACCCCTTGCCAGGGTCGCTCGCACTGAAAATGCCCCTTCTTCTTCTTGTGACAATTTCGACCCTCTGCTTTCCAATTTCCTCTCCCGAGTGAGACTTTGGGGAGTGCCACTTAACCGCCTGAGCAATACACGCGGCGGCCCCCTCCCTCCCTCGCCGACACCACCACCGTCGCTCTACACTCCCGTCGTATTCGGTCGTCGGGAACTCCCCTTCGGCGTGGAGGAGAGAGCGCCCTTTAGGGTGGAAGCCCAGCGACTGTTTTTGTTTCCGCTTTCTCTTCGCACAAAACGCTTTGAGCGTCGAGATGGGAGGAGGGCGCTCTCCTCCCGTCTTGAGCTCATCTTGCGCTTTCGCTTCTGCGGGTGGGAAAATATTTATGCTCATAAATTCAGTCAATAGCATGAAAATAGGTGTAAAAACATTCTCTCATACTACTTTATGCTCGCGCGAAATATTGAAGATTTCTACCACTGCTCAGAGAAAGTGAAAGAGTAACTATTTTTAATGCCATTATGGATTAAGGGTGAGGTAGGTGAAAAATCATTCCATCTTTAATATGGAAATTTTTTTGAAAATGGCGTTTATTTTTCCTTGATTCATCATGATGCACTGGAACTCGCTATTATTATGCCGCTGACTTTTGGCAAAGGCGTCTAGAATCAAAGTTTTTTTTTGCTGTTATATTTCAAATTAAGGAATGCTCTTAGGTTTATTGTAACCATTTTTAAGTACTCATCGTAATAATGACTTGACATTTAATGCGAATGGCATATGTATTGTTGTCTAAGCACCTGCACGTTTGTTCCAAGAAGTGTGGATGTCTCCAATACGTTTGCAAAAATTTATAAAATCTTACTGAAGTTCCTCGAGTTGAATTGAAATTTTATAATCCAAAAATAAAATCAAAGCCATCACGTGCATAATGAAACTTGAAATTATCCGTTTCATCACTTCTTCTAAGGTATTCCTATGGAACGTAATGAGTTTTTGTTCCATTATCATTAAAAGGGAAAACAAGGGAAAGGTTGTTTATTTATCTCATGTTCTAAAAAAATGTCGTCTGCTTGATAAAGCGTCCAAATGTGAGTCGGAGGCAGACACGGCGGAAGGGGCTACTACATATTTAGGATATTACCTTTTAATTCTCCCACGCCCAACACTCTCCATCGCCATGGACTTCCTCCCCCCACCCGACCCCGAATCACCCTCCCTCCCACCACGGCCTACCCTGCCAAGGGTGGCTACATGCGCCGGGAGGTCCTCTCGTTAGCTATGTCCATATCTAACCCTCACCATCGCCCAACAAAAGGCGAAGCCGCTCGCAAGAGGTCACTTCCGCCATGGTAACCGCACGTGTGCGTCACCGGGGGGTGAAGGCGTACTAAGCGGTGGGTCACGGACCCCCCTGGGGATGATGAGGTTGGTCTTACTTCGGCTCCGGGGTTATGTCTAGAAGTAGCGTGATTGAAGTTTTGACCCCTCGCTCGTAATTTTTTGACGATCGCCATTACCGTACTCGTTTGTCGCCGAGTTATTGCTGAGGAAGGAAACTCCAAGCGGTTGAGTTAAAACGGGAGGTCTTTCATTTCCCTACAGAGCTCCGGAAATCGTGGTGTGCCGGGGAACAAAGGGAGGAGTGATCGACTTTTTTATTTTGGAAATAATTTCCGATGCAGAAGTTTATATTTCCAGGATTTCCTTCATTATTTTTTATATTTATAATAGAAACTGGAGACCCGAGACTGTAGGCTTTTGATGGATTTGGATAAAAGAGAGGATGGAAAAGGATGCTGCATGAGTTGATACCACCGGTCTTTCCCGGTATAAAGTATTAAAAATAAAAAAAACAATTGATGGAAAAAATCATGAAAAGTGCAAAAGGTTCCTTGTTCAGTAAGACCTGAATTCTACCTTTGTTTAAGAGAAGTAAGTTTCACTATTCATTTATGATATGTATGGGGAATTTTTATACGTCCGTTCCTTTCGTGTGCGCTGTTATAGGATTGGCATATCCCGTGCGGTAATCCTAAAAATAATCTAATGATTTAATCATTTGTTATAAATAAAAACCATGTCCTAATATCTAAATATATAAACAGAAATACATCTTTAGAGAACATACCAAAGTAATCAACCCGAGGGTCAGTTTGGTAGTTGAGGGCAGAGCTCACCCTATAGTACTATACCCGACAGCGTGTGAAATTCGCACATTATGGTACGGCGTGGCCAGTTCCTTATTCCCTGTTCACTCACTGCCTGCAGTTTCCGAGGATGGTCCGGTACCTGAATGGTCACACAGCTTGAGCGAAGCTGGGTGCCGAGAGGCATCATCCAGAATCGAACCCCGTCCCTCCGGTTGAGCTCAGCGCTCTACGCACTAATGCCCTCGAACACACAGGACTATCGCAACCCCTGGATAATGGATAGAAAATGTACTTATGCGTGTCAAATGTTGTACATAGGCTGAAGCAGTGATAAAGGATACTGGTCACCCTGGAATACTACTCCCTTATAGAGAATAAACAAATTAATTTTATTTTTACTATGTTAATTTATGATAGCTTTAATACGTACCTAGATTTCTTTTTTTATGGATTACCTTTACATCAAGGAAATACACGGAATATTAGAACATAATAGCTTACATGGAAAGTATTAGTAAACTGAAAGAAATAATTATTTCGCCTTATTTATTTAAAAATTATAGTTTTCGGCTAAATTCTTTAAGGGAATTTTAATAAAAAATAATAAATTAATACAAAATAATTTACCATATGCTAAACGATTGATGTATTTTTACCTTTTTATGTCTCTCTCAAAATGGATTTGTTTTGGAATATGTTAAGTAAAACTGACCATCGTCACACGCGGAGTACACAATAGCTACCGGCTTAAAAAAAGAAATAAGCTTGACAAAATCGAAATTTGACGAAAATGATTCTTACGCAAGATATCAGATCCCTGATAAAAAGAATATTAAATGGATTGATAATTCCACGATACAATATAACTAATTTTTAAACAACTACTGTGCTTAGATTCATTTTTTTCGTTTTTTTTATTTTTTTTGGTATGCCGTTAATAATTTCTTTTCATTTTTTTATCTCAAATTTTAACTTTCTTGACTATGACAGTGTGCAGGTATAGAACGTTCACTGTAACTTTAAACAGGTCACGGAGTTAAGATTACAGAAATTCGGAACCTAAAAATGTTTGTCACGGTGACGAGAGGTACTTAGCAGCAGACAGTTTCACACTCTTGCGTGCCCTACTTCTTCCCCGGCATCTTGATTGGCGTCCGGAGAGTTCACTTTGTATTTGAGCAAAAGATGGCCTCAGACGAGAAACATGTCTCTCCCTTCAGCCGTGAAATATCACTCTGCTTCATGCTCAAGGAAAAAATCATCAATGCGATATCGCTGTGGCAAAATCTTTAGTTGCACCGTAAATGTTTATTGATTGCATTTGGAGCAATCTAAACACAAAAAAAAAATACACAATAATAATTGGGAAAATTTATCCCCATGCATCTGATTTTTTTTGCAATATCGCACTATGGAATGTGAAACCCCTTACTTAAAACAAGTAACTGCCCTTACTTAAAAATGGTAAAATGACACAGGATATATTTTTCCTTAACAAGCACAAACATAATTGGCCACTCATGAGGCACCTATGTACTCATTCTATTGAAAATGCCTTTGACAGGTTTAGAATGTGCGTAGGGAAAGTAAGCATTAGCACATGAGAGAACGCGAGAGTTTTGGCTAAGTATGAACTAAGTTGGGTACCCTCACGAGAAAATGAATTGGTGATTAGTAAAGCTGGGGGAACGATAAAAGTGAAAGCTTATGCATTTACATTGGAGAAACTTGAAACAACTATTCGGATATTATTACTATTACTACTCTGAATTAAAAAGTCTAATTTAAGTACATAATCACATAAGATTTTATAGGGAAAAAAATTTTAATAATTGATCAATTGGGGAGAAACTGGATTGATTTTTTTGGAATCACATTGGAATAAATAATACGAGAAGAAATTATGCAACAGAGAGATTAATGCTTCCATATTTTTTACAAATATAGAAACTTCGCAATTACATACAGTGCCACTGATCATTATAATAGTTTTAATTTGATTATGAATTATTCGTCTTGTACTTTTTAATAATTTAAATTTATTTCGTTATTATTTTTTTTTCATTTACCATCATTCGTTATGTTCATCCATATTTGCTATTTGCATTTCTTTCATTTATCATTATTCGTTTTTTTCTTCCATATTTGCCATTATAAATGCACTTTTTACGTTAATAATTCATGAATTACCTCCCTCGTGTAGCGAAAATTTCACAGCCTATAAAATTATAAAAATCAAACAAATAATCAAAATTTGTTAAACCTACTTGGTTAGTAGAATTTTTAGCTTCATTTTAATACCAGGCCAATTACCTGTAGGTAAAAATGATTCTATTTAAAATTCGTCACTCAGTCATCTATGATCATTTGTAAATTTACCTTGTTTTTTTTATGCATCAAAATACTAGTTTATATTAGTAGATGCTAATTGTAAATGAGAAAATAAGAAGGATATTATTAAATACGAACCAGAAGAGTGGAAAGCTGTATTTGCACCTCTCTATGAGTAACTATGAATAGTGATGTAAAATAGTAAATATAAAACACTTTTCGTTCCACAAAAAATATACTTATTACTCAACTTGTTTCGCTACACTGTAGCATCTCCAGGAGTGAAGGTGCAAGACATGGGCACGAATTTATGCATCAACTCAAGGTTGAGTTGATACATAAATTCTGGCCCATGTCTTGTATCACCACTCCTGAAGATGCTACTGTCAGCGAAACTAGTTGAATAATAAATACATTTTTTGTGGAACGCAAACTTTTTATATTTCCAACTTTACACTATAATAGATTTCCACTAAATCTCGGCCTTAACTGTCAATCAACTATGAATAGGGTATCAAAAAGTGAGGTTTATCAAAATTAATATTATTGCATTTGTAAAGATCACAGAAAAATGAAAAATTATAATCGATGAAACTTTACTTGCGAATACGTCAGGGCCATACACCAGAGTCCTCTGGCTGGTAATCGCTCATTCTTTTAAATACAAAACCTTATCTTTGAATCCATGTTGCTCTTTCCTTTAATACTGTTTTGAATTCCGGATGACCTGGGACTCCCATGATGCTTTTTATGTCCTCCAAGAACTTCTTCCTAGGCCTTCCTATTTCCTTTCTTCCCAGAAATTTTCCTTCTATTTGAATCCCTAAGAATCCTCCGTGTCTCAGAATGTGCTCAAGAAATTCGCTTTCTTTTTTCCTTCTCTTTTATGAAATTCGTCGCTTTCTTTATTACCCTTAGTTTCTACTTCTACATTGGATTTATATCCAACTTATTCTCAATTCTCATCCTTCTCCAAATTCACATTTCCAAGGCTTCTAGACGAGCCTTTTGCTTATTTCTTAATGCCCTGGTTTGACTCCCATAACAGTGTATTCTAAATAAATGTTTTCGCAAAAGATTTTTTTTCTTTACAAATTTAAGTGCTTGTTTCCTAAAAAGTTCTTTTTATTGTCGAATGCTTTCTTTTCCAATGTTATCCTTCTTCTCACTTCTGATATGCATCTACTATCTGCTGTAATTATGCTCCCTAGATAACAGAATTCATTTATTTGACTTATTCACTCATTACCCAAATTGAAATAGCTTAGGTTTCAGTCTTGTTGCTAAGGACTCCCATTGCTTTGATTTTTTTCACCATTGTTTTTCAATTTTTCCCTTGTCATAGCTGTGGAAAAATCCCAAGCATATTATTCATATCTTAAGGCGTTTCTGCAAGGATTAATATGACATCTGCAAATCTAATGCAATGGATCTTTTTTCTATTTATCTTTATTGCCTTGTCTTCTCCCTCATAATCATTATCATTTCTTCAATATATAGATGTGGTGATAGAAGAAAACCTTGTCTTACTTCTCTCTTAATTCTGGCTTCTTTTTCACATCCATTTACGGTTATTGCGGTGCTTTGGTTCTTATATACCTAGATGATATAAAAAGAAAGTTATAACTACAAATATAATGCACGAGCCTTCTATCCTTGTAGTCGACTTTCACTCTCTTCATGACTTAAAACATATTTTCCTATCAACTTTGTCGAAGGCTTTTTATAAATCAATGAAGGCGAGGAATGAGGTGAATGTGAGGTTTGTATTCAGTTTTTCAAATTAATGCGCGTGTAATCATCACTCGCAGTGTTTCGTTAGATGATGTAGCCCTCCCATTATATTTTAATTGATATCTCTTGATAATCATGTATTTCTTTGTTTTGAATCGTCTATAATTATTTATTTTATTTATTTTACTCTCTCTAACCTCTTTTCTGAACATTTACCCCGTCAAAAGACTTAATCCGTCCATAAATGTATCTTATTTTTAAAGTTTTATTACGCTTCCATCTCCTATCACTCTCTTTAGAACATCGTTAGTTATTGTATTGCTTTAGATTCTCCCTTTCGAACTATATGTCCACAGATTCCTATGCTCAATTTTTGCTTCTGTGATTGCACATGCCACAATATTTTAGAAAAACATTCCATTATATATGTGCAAAGGAAAAGGTTTCCAACTTAGCCATTTACTCTCTGAAAATAAACTTGTCTTCCAATATAATGCTTCTTTTCCTGAGTCATTTGAAACTAAAACTAAAAACTAATCATTTCGGTTGAGATTTTAAGATCCTGCAAGAATAATGGTTGATTAGAGGAATTGCAATTGTTTGGCCGTTTTTGTTAGTGTTTTCGAATTTTCCTCGGAAAAAAACGTGTAAGTATCCGTCATATTTCTTAATTTCATGCTGAAAATTATACCATAAATTACTATGAGAGTTAAGTGTATTAAGCTATATTTTTATATATATCAAAGTAATAATTAAAGTCCTTGTCTTTGGACTATTTAATTGGTGGCCAGCCTTCTGTTTGATTTCCCTATTCTATATGTTTTAATCGAATATAGGGAAACTGGCATTTAATTTTAATTATTTCTAGATATCATACATGCATAGAGTATCTTTCCTCCCACGAACATAAAAACAATTTTTGAAATGTTGTTAGTTCCTCTTAAAAATCCAAATCCCCTAAATTTGTATGAATGGTGGGTATGCTGTTCATTCACGTTTCAGTTGATACATTTTCAATTTGATTCCTGTCGTGGTAAATATAGGGCGTGGAAGAGAAGAGGGATGGGTTAAGAGTGCGGGCTGTACCACCTTATCTTAGCCATTGGGACTTTGGGTGAAAAAAAATGTTAATTCATAGTAAGAAAATTTTTCTTATGAAACCAATCTTGAATGCAAAGATATTTACCGTGATAAAATATTTTTCCTGCGTACAGAGTATTATTCCAAATTTAAGTAAAAGATAGATATTTACTATTCAACCCTATTGCATTTGGTATAACAACTATTCCTCAGCGAGAAGTCATCAAATATTGACCCTGGCGTCACATCAAACAGCAAAACGTTTCTATTAGTGATATTTATTTACTGTTTTAAGTTATTCATCCCTCAATCCTCCCTTCTGCTAATGGTCTTTCAAGCACCCGATTGTTTGATTTTGGCAAATTATTTGCTTTGGGAAAACTTACTCTTCAACGAAACTGTCATAGTTTGCCAAATCGTAATTATATAAACATTAATTACACCACTGTAATTTTCCAATATTTCCCACTTCTACGATTTTGATGTTTTTGAGCCATTGATCAAATAAAAATTTACAATTTTAATTTTCTGTTGATATAGTAGTGTGTATTTGTATCTACACTTCCTATTTTGTTCACAATTATTTAGTTAAATATTTATGGTCAAATCAGTTGTATTTATTCGATAGAGGTCGTAATAAATCCGAGGCGACGAAAGAATAAGCGGTACGCGAACAACATTTGTACGAGGGCTGTTTAATTAAGAGTGATCATATATTTTTATTCACATAATTGCTCAAGCTTTAATTATACCTAATTCTACATTGTTATCATTAATTTCAATACATATTTGGGGCAAGTTTCATTGATTTGACCAGTATTGCGTCAGCGGTTGCAAATTGAAACTAGTTCAGTTGACCTTATGCATTGATCGGGGTAAAAATGCGTCAAGCAGAACGCTGCATTGAAATTTTGCTTTCGGCTGAAAAGAAACCGTCAGTAGAAGCCTATGTTTTGCTAAATTTGGCTTTCGGGGGAGCCTATTTTTTTCTATAACAAAGCTAAAAGGTGGCTTTAAATGTTTAAGGAGTGGAGAAAATCCATGTTGGGATTAAGGATGTGCCCGGAGATCCAGTCCCTCCTCTAAGGAAAGTGAAAATCAACACCATATCTGGCATTTTGAGAGAAGGTAATCGAATAATGCTATCAGAAATATTGAAAATTTCAATCAAAATGTGGGCCACCCAAAAGTTGGTAAATGAAAATTTTCAACATATTCCTGCGCGCTGGGTGCCGAGACAGCTCACACCCGAAGAACAGAACAATCACCGGAGCCGGTTTGTTCGAAGTTGAGTTGCATTAATGTTCAGGAAAACTAGTTCAAATATATCCCCATATGACTTTTTCCTGTTCCTCAGTGCGAAGAAAAACCTTCAAGGAGAGCGTTTTTCATCATCAGAAACTGTGTTGAAGGTTGCTGTGGACTATGTGTCGGTGAGGAAATAATATATCATTGATTTTTATCGTTGTTGACACTGTTACTTACACAAAACTTATCAATGGTATAGCAAATTTATTCGAATTGGACCGCAATACAAATCGCATAGTTGAATTGTATTTTATTAATATTAGCATTGATCGTTCGTCTCCACGTTGACGATATAGTTATGAATAGTTTTGGTTTGTAGAATATTTTTTGCATTAAAATCAATACCTTTAAAACATCAACAGCATTAATACCTCCTTCATCTCTATAGAGTTGGAACATTGTAAACGCACTATCACACAGACACATCTTTATGGTACTATTGCAGTACAATATACCTTTCGGCATCTCTAGGTGTTTCATTTGAGACTGAGCATATCGCATGAATCATCCCATTTCGTTGATTATTAAATATTTCAATATTGCACAGACACCTATCGTCAGGGAGGCAGGGGCTACAGACCGAAGGGGGGGGGGAGAGGATATGGAGGGAGTCTGAGGAGTCGAGTGGATGGAAATATCCAAACCGGATGAGAACAGGGAGGAAATACCAACTCGTGGACGCACGGGCAGGCCTGCGCGGAATTCGGTTCAACGACCGATTAGAGAGATCCCCCTGCTTGAGAGCTGTTTGTTTTCTTCTTTTAAACTCCGTCCAACGGAATGGCTCGGGTGACACCACTTCACGTCCCCTCTAATACTCGAATACTTTATGCCCACAGTGATATCAGTTCATTTCATGTTTCCGTTACTTCCGTAATTAGATAAATTTAATATGATTACAGTTTGCGTTTTACACACAAATGACTCTCTGAATTAATCTCGAAATTTTAATGCAATTGCAATGTCGGATTTGGTAGTATAGAAATTTTGACTCACTTGAGAACGTATCTTAGAACGATATGGGTATTCGGGCTGCGGAAAAGGTCAGGGGGCGAAAAATAGGGCAAGTTTTGCATCTTGGTTTCTGACATGGCTGGTTTACTGTGG
>LYUA01003776.1:126747-136943 GCA_002093875.1 Calopteryx splendens
GAGAAGTAACACAAGTTTCATTGTTTTTAAGGTGAATAATTGGTTAGAAAAAAAATCCTTATAACTTGAATGCACCTCATATTGTCGCTGTTGTTGTCAGGGGAGGCAAGCGACAGTAAGTTCTACTCTTGGGGGGATAGGTGCGTAATTTTGTGTTGGTAGTATTATCGGGAAGGGTTGAGAGAAACCCGGTTTTGACATTAGCGTACAGTTAGCGAAGGGATCGCCAAGGGACCACCATTTGACCTCCTATTTGACGGATTAAGTAGAAACATGAGGTATTCTTGAAATAGCACCCAAGTAGGGATCGGGTTACCACTGTTACAAACATCCATGCCACCACCGGAATTTAAGGAGGGAGGCCAGTGCACTTGCCACCGTAACAATCCGGACCCCTAAAAAACGTCGTGTGTTCCTCAAGTCAAAGTCAATTTTGTTTTCAGACAATAAATTAAACTTTTGCATTGAAAATATGAAAGGAATAAGTGGTGACAGAATGAAATGTTTCAGCAGTTAAAGCATGATTATTTTGGTGACACCCATGTAACATGGGACATGCGCAACATTTCATCTACAGATTACCAGAAAATTCTTCTCAAATGTAGGTTCTATAATTGCGCTTCATGGAGTTTATGACTTAAATAGCAGAGTGGATGGAAAAAAACCTCATTTAGAGCTAAATGGCCAATCACTGTAAATTTACATTTCCTAGACATCTAATCAAGTTCGCCCTAATGACGACTAATGAACGAAAATTCTCCTACGATTTTCTTTGAAGTATTTTATGGGGGTGGGTGGTTAGGGGGGGGGGGGGATATTAAGGATTCGACTCCGAATTGGAATATACGAGCATTTCAATATTAATGATATCCGTGCGTTATAGCGTTAACGACCACCGCATGGAAATTAACCCTCCACTTTGCAAATTGCTTATCTTAAATCGCTAGGCCTTATTCTAATTAATTTGGACGGCGGCGCGACGGGAGGAGGTGGGGGGGGGAGGTGGAGGGGGGGAAAGGGGGGCGTCCTTCGGGGCTTCCATCCCTCCCCTCGCTCTCTTTCGGGGTCACGCCCTGTGATCACGGATCACGCACTGCATGCGTGTCACGCGCGCGCGTCGCAAACCCCATGTGTCACGCAAGGTCTGGGAGGCGGTCACGGAAGGGGATCGTGATCCCCCTTCGTCTCTTCCTTATTTGCTTAGCTCCCGGAGGGGTGGGTAGCATATTTTGGTGGCGCTTGTGAATGCGATGCAGAGAATCTAGGTTGGCGGCCCAAGCATGACCCCGTCAGTCGGTGGTGTAGCATTTGAAATAATTTCGTCGGGGGTATAATGCTGACCCATCGATTTATATCATGTCATAAGGCAGGCTCATCTATTTTGTATCCATTTCCCCCTTAAGTATATCTGCTCGCCTTCATCTCCTCCATTTGAGAAGAGTTAATGCTCAACATGACCACTAAATTCAATTTTATTGGAAAAACTCTTATGGGAGACGTGCCAAATGGTATATCATTACATGCGTCAGAGAAAATTATTTAACATTTGTTTTATTTTCTTAAACAAAAATTAAAATTTCACTAAGAATGAAATTACCAATAGCACTCAAATGAGTCCATTCTTATTGCAGAGGTAACATTTTGGGAATGGTCTTTAGCCTTATATTATTTGTCTGGCAAGTAATTAATGTTTCGACAATAATCTTCTGTACTCTTTGATATACTATTTACTATGTGATTAACAGATGTCTTAAAGAAATTGATTATTTAACTAACTGCTTTACTTAACACATTTATTTGAATTTAAAGGAGATATTTTAAAGAAGGTAGATGAATGAAAAAAAAATCGCAGGACGATTAGTTTTATTATAATATTGTAATGCTGACCTACTGTACAAAATGATATTATCAAAGTTAAAGTTTTCACCGAGAAAAATCCGTACCACAGCTTCATGAGAACAATGTACCACAACTTCATGCCATTGCCAATGAGAAGGTGATGTTCAAAACTTAATCAGTTATTTTGTTCAAAATTTGTTAAATATAAAATTTCATATTCTTCAGATTGTATTTAAATGAAAATCCTTGGTACCTTTTTCTCATAATAATTTCTTCGTTGAAATTGGTATTTTTTAATGATTAATTTAGGGTTATGTATGAGAAGTAGATTAATATGTTTGAAGATTTCGATAAGCATTAGGCAATGAAAAATAGTTATTTTATCCACCAGGTAATTACAATAGGAATAAAATAAATCGTTACAATTGATACCTACTGAAATAAGCAATGCTTATGCAATAATTGGACCTTGGATTTTTCAATTGATTATTAATGGATACCAAAGAAATTGAAAGTTTGCATTCCATTTCGTTAACTGAGAATCTTAAGACCATTGTGAAATATATACCGGAAGGTGCATTCAAATGAAAATAGTAATTTTAATGAATAGTGAACACTTGGTTTTTCCACACACAACTTATTTGCTACGACCAGGTTTCAACGATACAACGTCATCATCAGGTCGACCTGATAATAATATTTTAGTAGTAGTAGTAGTACTAGTAATTTTAATTAATTTTCATATAGGTGAATCACATTTTTGTGAGGAAATTGTATATTCGGAGAGGTGCCGTTTTTTTGCAATACGTTTTGATGGAATTGCAGCTCTTGTCCATCAACTGGTAATTTTATACAAATCCATATGCTTTATTTCTCCAATGCTCTGTCCCACGGTTGTAAGCCATTATCTGGGAAAGATTTCATGTACGACAAAGAAGACTAGAAGAAGAAGACAATTCACTGGGGCGAGTGGTAATGCCATGTACACCTACCATGGATCAGTTTTTTATCACTTGGGGGAAGTGGAAACGAGCTGTCTTCTCCGAGAAAACTCACCTGTAAAAAAAGTAAAGCAATATTAGTGGATTGTGTAAGCGTCTGATAGTATTTTTAATAAAAAGCATAGAAATAATTTATCAATGAAAAAACCAGCGTACTTCAATTTATTGATTGAATATCTTAAATTATGAAATAATTATTTATTATGCCGTTAAGTGTGGCATTATATATACTTTCACTTAGTGCTAATTTTTTCTTTAAAGTCATGGTACAAGGACTTGAAATCCCCATAAGAGATGATTAAGGCAAAAGAGTCACCAAATATTGTCATGTCGTATGTATATATATAATATATGTAATATATATATATATATATTTAAATTTATGACTTTTAAATGCTTTTCTTTATCAGACGGGATGACAATAATTGTTTATGAGGTTCAGTAGAGTAAAATTTCATAAACATCAGAACTTTTATGAACTAAGATTCGAAGATGAAAATTATTTTTTAAAAGTACTGAATATTTTGTTCTGTGATTTATTTTTATCTCTCAAAGTTGGAAATTTGTGATCAGGTAGAATAAAGTAAGATGAGTATTATTGAATACAAATAGAGACTTTTTTACTTCAGTTATGACATGATTTTAATGCATTTAGGCATAATATAAATCTATATAAAACCCTGTAAGCTACCTCAAGGGTGAATGGAAGAGGGTGATGGGAACACCGGCCGTGCAGAGTATGCGAAGGAGGAACGAAGGGTGGCACATTAAGGGTTGGCTATTCAGTGCTTTCCATTCCTCGAATTTTGGTCGTGAACCGTGCTCGAGAAAAACGAAATCTTGAATTCATCGGCTAGTTATCTGTTCTTATCATCATTGTCTAACTTGACTACGGAGAGTGTTGGTTGGATTGATTCCTATATCTCATATTCAAAATCACACAATTGGTATCTACGAGTATATGGTATGTTTACTTTAGAATTGCATCATTGATTACCTTATGATTGCCATCCCAAACCATTTATCAATTTCGTAACACTTTGGGTTCTATCACAACAATAATTAACGAAACCAGATGGTTTCCTCTTCATTTTAATTCTTGAATCAATGTTTTTTTTTATACGGTACCCATATATTATCATTACATTCTATGCGTGACCGAACTAAAGTGAAACAAAGAGTTTCTTTTAGTTTTCCTCGCCTTTTGATCCTAAAATGCGCTTCACAAATGCTAATTTCCTCAAGATCGAACCTCATATATTACATATGTGTGTACACCGATTAAGGTTCGATGTATTTGTGACGCTCAAGCCCTTTGCATATGGCTAAGAGCGCTGATGGGAACATCATCGAGTGTAGAGGTTTGTTCGCCTCCTCTCCTTCTTAAGAAAAGAAAATATTCGTATTTAATTCTAGATCCCATTCCGCAAACCATTTATGAATAGTAAATAAATCTATTGAAAGTATTTCGCGGTCAACGTGTTTCGGTATTTCCCTTTAAATGACATCGGAGAAATTACTTGTGTGCAGTTGAATATCGAGCCGTTTCATACGATATTATCCTTTGTGTGCAACTTGTAAGAAATTTCTAGATCCATCTTGTTACGTTTTCGTTTATTCCCCACTCTTTGAGTTTGGCTTAGCGAACCTTTTGGAAAGGTTTTTTTTTAATTCAGAAATATCCCGTTAACTTGTCTGTTCTTTTATCCCGACTTAGTCAGTGAATAAAAAGGCATTTTTTGTTTCACAAAGGCATTTTTTTCTAAAGCCGTTCTGGTTGTTACAGAAAAGATTAGTTTCTTGAGGAATTTCATAGCGTTGCTTAAAATGATGTTCTTTAGGACTTTTTATAGGACAGAGAGGTTGGCGAAGTTGGTCAAGTTAGCTACTGGGGTCGAGTTTCTTTCCTCTTTTGAAGAGCGGGGTAAAGTTAGCTGTCTTCCAATCCTGGAGAAGAATGTCTTCAGATATCAACTTGGTAGTCATCCCAAATAATGTTGGTCATTAATTTTTAACGTGAATAGTTAGCGTTCTATTTCATTAAAGCTTTGCTAAAGTTATTTTGTGACTCTAACTTCGTGTTTCACATTACAGTATGAATACAGGTGCGTGACTTACTTGAGGCAGCAGAAATCGCCATTTTGAATATAAAAAAATAACAACACTTGGAAGGTAATTATGATCGTTGCATTGGAATACTTCCGATTTGAAAATTCCGTTCTTCCAAAACGTATCGCTGTATTTCAATTTCACTTTTCTCAAAGACTCCCTTAAATGGATAACGTTTCATACTATCCGATTGCGTACATTCTATCTTGACAATGATCGCTAATAAGGTTTAACTGTTATTTCCTTAAGACGTTAAAGACATAAAAAGTGAAGTATGACGACTTATTAGAAATTTGTAGAAAGAGGAGATAAATTTTGAATCCTAATCAAAGATTCACCTCATATAATGTAGCTGATGATATGCAATTAAATGCCCAGATATTCGTTACGCTACCAGCCAAACCCAAGAACATTGCAAATGTATTTATTTCCACCAATGTACATGCATTGATCCACATTTAAATATTGGTTTAGTTATTGCCAAATATTCTTTTTAATCTACGAAACTCGGTATGAGCCGGTAAAAATAAATTTTGTTACATCGACAAGGGACATTCGTAATAGCTATCATAACTATCGTGAAATGTACCACGGTGTTTGAGTATGTACGCGGTATTCGTGGACCAGTAATTTGGCTTTCGGGTTATTTAACCATTTCCACACGTTCTGGCAAAGAAAGAAGTACCTGCTCAAGGTAATAACTTAACGTGAATATGTCGGTTCACTAGCGTAGTTATATAAATGAACTTTATATTTTTACACCTAAATTGACGTTAATAATGCGACGGAGCCAATACTAGACTTTAAACTCTCCAGCCGATATTAGGGCCAACACATTTTTTCTGGTGGAGCAAAGGCATGAGTTTCAAACCGATAGCCAATCTAGCTAAATTATGGAGTAGGCGGCTGATGTTCCCCGCGTTAAAATGGTATCCTCTCAATATTGGCAAAATAGCGTATGCTACCTCGAATTTAGTGTTGCGAATGATATCGTGCTGACGGTTCCAACGAAAGCGCATGCTCTCCACCCACGCTTACCAACCACACATGATCACAATTGACGAAAATACGCATTTCATGTTTTTCGACACTTAATTACGCATACTTTATTTCTCTAACCAGATTTTCGCGAAATTAGGTTTTAAAGATAATTATCGATGTTGCATGGCAGGTTATGGATCAAAGGAAGCTTCAAGTGCCTTTATTTAGAGCTTTTGCAGGTCAGAGTTTCATATCCACCATTGAATAAGCATCGAGCCTCGCATATTTTCAAAGGATGAAATAAAATGATAATTAAATGAGAGACTTATCCATTTTTAAGTTAATTAATCTTGTTTATTTTTACAATGAACTATTTATGGAATTTGTCGGATGATAAAATGGTGAAAAAAGCAAGGCACCGCTTAAACTAATTGGGTAGAGTAACAGTAATTATACAGCCTTGAAGGTAGGCCAATTCAGTGATTAATTTAGATTCAGTCTACCGTGAAATATATTTAGTGCCGTAATGTTCTAATATAATCGAAATAATAATTTCTCTTTATCTCCGATTTTGTCCGAGTAATATGATACAGGAGTACTTCTAATCCGCGAGTAATTTTTGCTTCGAAAAATAATCAACTAATGCAAAGGCTTAGGCAAAACTGCAGTTGAATGGAAAGCAAAGCGATGAATGTGTTTGCTTTGAGGAGAAATAGCATAGGGGAGAACTAACGAGAGCACAAGAGGGAATTTTGGGTTGCCAGTTTTTGCATCGTGCATTCTTTCATCACACCAATTGCACCTTTGTTTAGCATGCCCTCCATACTCGCCGCTTAGCCCCCTCGGCCAGGTTTAATAGGTCCGATTCGTGCCCCAGTATCAGGAAAACCTTTCCACTCATGTTTCTAGGGAATTGCGTCCGGGCGCGGTGCGGATCGTAGGGGTCACGTAAAAGGCCTTCCGGATGGCCTAGACAAAACGGTCGACACTAGTAGTAGGTGTGCGCGTAGTGAGATAGTTACGTCGGTGGACCGGGAAAGACCAGTGAACTGTAATAGTTGATAACAGGTCATTGATAAGGAATGGGAGCGTCGCAGCCCCGTGGAGCAACGCCGAGCGGTGAGCCCGGTTACCCACGTCCCGGAAGACTTTCAAAGACACTGAGGGGGATATATGCTCCATGCCCCAACTATGGATTTAAACATTACAACCCTCGTAAAATCTCGAATAAGAATATTGATGATATCATCTTTGGAATTTCTCGCTTTTACAAATACCTAATTTTTGATGAAATTTACAATAATTTTCATTTCGAGTGGGATAAAGAGAATTTGGAATATTTGTTTGGATTGAACCAACTATATGATACTTAAGATGGTGGTTGTGCGATCCCAAATCAACGGGTCTTTCAATTACCCAGTCTATTCCTTAAAAAAACACATAAATTAGGTAATTTGTATAAATTTGATTTTTTTTGCATCCGATTTTCTGGACTTATGAAAAATGGCCCTTTGGATTGATTTTGCGTATTAGTTTTAAGTATGAATAATCATAATAACAACCATAAATTACAATTATGGAGAGTAGAATGTGTGGAGTAAATTTCTTGTGGTTCGGATGTGATCGTGTCCCTTCTTCCAACAAACCCTTCGTCAGATGCAATATAAATTATAAAGGCATAACTTCATAAATACAGTTTAAAATGTATTACATAAATGTGTATGAACTTATATAATACAAAATTTAGAAGTCTTGCATTGAAAACTAGTGAAGATAGGTGATATTAGGATTTGAAATTTCTTGGGGAAAATGTTAGGATAGAAAATTTTCCTGCGGAAATACCTACGGCAGGAAAACACTCCCGCATGAAAGGGGGGGGGGGCGTGGAAACCAGTGGAACCAAACGATAATGGCTAAAGTGAAGCTCTTGATAGGTTACTTAAAAGGGTTTTGTATGTTTCCACAATTCAATGAAATATAATAAAGGTAATCTCCAAGCAATAGCAAAAGATATGTAATGATAAAAATATATAATTATAAAAATATTTAATTATAAACATATAAGTATGCAAATATATAATTGTATAAATATATAATTATAAAAAATATAAAATAATAAAAATAAATTTTAATAAAACAAATTAATTAAAATATAAAAATAACGTCATGTGTTGCCTATGCAGTATTAGCATTTAGTGTTGTACAACGTTAGAGTATATCGTTATTTTTTAAATTGATAGAATATGACAGATTGACGAGTATTTTGTTTTAATGTACGTATTTTTCTGTGAGCAGCGTCTTATGAAGCGTCCGTATCCAGGCAGTCAGTAACAGTTAATGACTTATTATACATGGCCGTTTGGTGATGGGGGATAACACGTCTTCAGTAGGTGTCGAGAGTCAAGTTTAACCCAGCCGAGGTATACATGTAATTTTTTATTTGATCGGATATTTGTAGATTAAAGATGAATCTAATTCATGCATTGAGGGGAGATTGAATCTGTAATGTTAATTCTTGAGAGTGATTGTGATATGCTATGTTAGCGTAATCAAAGCGCGGTAGCATTAAGGCGTGTACGCCATTTGTTTCTTTAAAAGTTTATGGATGACATGCTTCAGTTTTATTAAAGGATGTTAAGACTGACTGATATTTTTTCATATTTTAATTACCTGAGATAATCAGGAGAGATTATTGTCTGCCATTAACCTTAAGTCTGTAACTACCTCACAAAATGGGATAGGAGTATCTGCAATATTTAAAGATAGAAGGTGATCTAGCGAATCTAGCAGCCATGAAGATGCATCCCTCCATTTAACTGTGAAGCTTCTTGTTGACAGACAGAGAGAGAGAGTGGTCTATTTGATTAGGCAGTGGCATCATCCACGTTTATACTTTCGTGACGAGGCCCTTGTCAAAAGCTTTTGACACATCTAAGATGACACTCAGAATTTCTCGTTTTCTTTCGTTTTGTGATGAAATCGAGGTCTCTCCGGATTTGTTGCCGGGCCGACAATTGTCCTCTGAAGCCAAATTGTTCAGGAATGATGATATTCCTATCGTATTGAATGTTGATTATATTTTTAATTTAATTCATGTTTATATTTTCAACAACCTAGCTCAGATTGGGCATGTTTTTAGTGTGGCTTGGGCAATTTTGAGTAATTATTCGGCTGCAGCAATTGATACTTTTTGGATGGCTTCATTTGGGATACCGTCCATCCCTGGTGCTTTCCTCTTAGGCAAGTTTTTGATGACGTTGATTAGGTCTTCCAGTATAAGTTGGGTTATAACGTCATTTGTTATTTTTCCTGGGAGCGTGTCTAGGTCTCAGGTACGACTTCTTCCGATGAAGCGTCATTAGATTTGAAAAATCTGTCCAGATCGGCTCGGCTTGATTTTCTGCTTTTTCCTGTGCGTCGTACATTAACCCTTTATTTTCAGAGATGGGTCTGCAGTTTATCATTCCCTCATCTTTTTTGTAAGGCAACAGATTGATTTATCTTGCACGCTTAATGGGTGGAGTTTATCCATCCACATTTACTCTTAGTGAGCACTAATTTCATTTCCTACACTTTTGGTTAGCTCAGAGTATTTGGTTTTGCTACTTTCTGTCACGTATTTATGGTACTCCCTGCGTGCCTAGTTTTTTTCCCTCATTAAGTCTCAAATACTCCAAGGTATTTAAAGGAAATCCAGAAGCCTTTGGCTATTAATCGGTATTGCGACCTCCATGGCTTTGGATAAAGCCTGACTTAGGACAGATACCATTTCGTCAATTTCATTTTCAAAGACCGGAGTTTCTTTTCCTGGTAAATTATCGGCGATTATTTTCCTGTATTCACACCAATCAGACGGCCCGTATCACCAATCCGGGTGCCCATGTGCTTGTTGTCAGGAAAATAGTCGCTACTGAGGCATGCAAGAATTTTTGCCTTCCATATCCTTTATAAATTGTATGAGATCGAGAAATCTATGACACCTCGGAATTACATTCTAGTTGGTACCCTCCCTGACTCAATAAAATTTATATATATGTACTATTGATGTCGAAACCCGCGTGGGCTGGTTTTAAAATACCCGGGTTTTCGGGTGTATAGAAACCCGAATTCTCCACCCGGGTTTTCCACCCGGGTTTTCCGAAAAGAGGCACAATTTCACGCCATGTAAGAAGGTTCCTCCCAACCTTGTTTCCCAGTAATCGCGTCTTGTTTCATGATTATTTTGTGTGCGGAAGATTGGTCACCTACATTGTCGATTCAAAAGCA
>LYUA01003778.1:59361-70031 GCA_002093875.1 Calopteryx splendens
TGAGTGGACTTGCGCATACGATTGCACAGGAATAGAACATGTTCTATTTTGCCTGCAATCGATCGTGAATGTTTGCGTTATTACGACGATTTTCAGAATGCGCAATTATTGCAACAATTAATGCCCCGTGTAAACGGAACTTAAAACAGGCCATGAAACTGCCTCACTAGTTCTTTTTGCAATCACTGTTGAGATGATGCGTCCTTAGTTCCACTTAGCTTTTCCTACGTTCCAGCATCTCCACACGTGTCTGAAAACGTGAAGAGACTGAACAAATGTTTTATTCTGACAACACACAGAATCAGATTTAGCTGATGTTTCAATTTGCAAACAAAGTCCCACCATTGGAAGAGTTAGAAGTGGGTTCATCTTCAAATAACTCGAACTTTCCCTTCACTCTCGTCTTCCAAAACAATGTCCCTTTATTGTGCGGGTGTGTGGATACATGATCGGATGTGGGTGCGTCACCCGATGGCCTCTCGCTCCCTATTCCTTCCACTTGCCTCAAAAACTAAGTCCCCTAGTTAGTGGCTTGCCTGATGGGGTTCGGGGTGCTTTTGCCCGCAACGTCGTCGTAGTTGACCGTCAAGGGTCAACAAGCTAAAAGACATGTAGATGCATCTCCAAGTCTCAAAGAAGCAAATATAGCTTTGACATAAAAGTATTGTCCGAAATAGAGGATGAGATGAGAAGCACATGATACAAGGATAGAGCTGAATACACGCTGAGACTCTTCAAATCAGAGCACTTAAATTACTAAGTTTTGAAACTGATTTATTATTGGCTGTGCTTAAAAAATAATAACAGACATGATATGTAGGAAAATATATTAGCCTAAGCATCTAAAACATACATGGGTGTTCTAAAATAAATTAGCAACAAATACTCTCCTAAATTTTTTGCATGTGAAAAATGCAGATTGAAGGGCATAGTGACATGGTCAGATCTCCAAGACTTAGTTGATGTGTAATTCATTCAACCTACTTCTATATCAGACGTGGTTGAGGGGTTAAGGAAGAGTGTATAGTGAAGACCCTCAAAGTCCTTGGTCCTTATCTGCCATCATAATTATACCATAATTAGCATTAACCCAATTGGTCCCAATCCAGCCACTTATACTTTTTTTTGCAGACCATTAGCCACCATGCTAAAAAAATGTTACCGACATATTAGTATATCATACCTGGACATATCATAGCCTTTCGAATAGCATTTGGATCTTTCCTGGACCACTTCTGTACTTCTTCATCCATCTTGGGAATTTTAGCTGGGTTCATGGCCCATAAACATCCCTTCCTCTGCTGACTGCCCACACCTGACGATGACACGGAGGATGATGGCGATGAAGACGAAGATGGCTTCTCTATTTTCTCAAAGCACTTGTTTAGACTCAAGTTGTGCCGTACAGAGTTTTTCCAACCATTTGGAGCAGTCTTGAAGTATGGGAAATGTTCACTGGAAAGAAAGTGAATTCAAACATTATAGGTCGCCTATCATGGCTTACCAGATCCAAAATTAAGTTAATTTTAGAAAAGCACAATGTCCTTAAAATAAACTTCATACTTCCTTTGAGATAGGAGATTAAAACAGCATTTTAAATTGTGTATTTTAAAGTGCAACATGTGATTGCCATAAAACCAACTGAAAAAAATGCTTCATTCAAACTTTATACAATTTTGAATGTAAGATTATATGAGAGTGATAAATGAATAATGATCACAGTAAAGAATACATCAATGCAATTATTCAATGAGGCCCTAATTGTACCACTACCATTCCAAAATATTTTCCAAAATGAAGTACCAAAAATATGTTTGATCTATTTCACTCGAGGTCTATGAGAATGAGTATATACCTATAGAGTAGTAGTAGTTATTACTGGGAAGAGGTGGAAGTGATCTACATCATTTCCATTTACCCCACATCAATTCAGCCATTTCCAGAGAAGATGAGCAGCAATTTGGACATCAGGAAAGTGTTTTCGGCTACTGAGCAACACTTGGAACAAAGCTGCCTTAGTCAAACCATACAACAAAGGAGACAGGTTCTTCAGTTTTTCCATGACAAGGATAAATATTCACGGCATCCATTGCAGAAAACCAATACTTCCTTAATTGAAACTCCAGTGGATTATCTAAGGGTGGATTGCATACCAATGATGATGTCCATGCTCTTTCCATGAATGAGATATTTTTTATTGCCATCATCAATTTTAATCATAAAAAGATGCACTCTACCAAGAACCTCTTTCACTCCCCAAACTTTCCATTAAATATTAGCGAATCCGTGGAGTGGGCTGAGAATTTATAACAATAATGAAACAAGAGTCACGATCTATAGTAGGAAACATTCCATCTCAGCAACAACCAATCAGGAAAATGCTATCTTTGCTGACAAAAACTGCTCACTGAGAGTGCTTTTCACAACTCTTACCTTTAGAGACCACAACATCTTTCTCCAAACCTTCAATGAAGACCTTTTAACATGGTATAATTGCCATAGATCTTTAGGTAAAACCAAATTTTTTTCCGGCCACCACAAACAATTCTGATTGGGGGCTATATGTACATAAAGCCTTCCTGGTTGGTGCATCCTTTGTGGGTACAATAAAATTCCATTTTTATGAAATAATACAGCCAGCTTGTGACTTCCAGTTTCAAGATTTCCCACTACTGACACCAAGGCACTAGATGAAAATATCTCACTAGCACATACCTCCGTGAATGGGCATTCAAAAGTTTTAATTTTCACTGAAGATTCTAGTTATCTAATTAGAGATAGTATTTCTCCAACTAAAATTATAATTAGTGGTTAAATTTGGGACAATGGCTTTCAAAATAAAATCATTCCTTCAAATGAAATGGAAGAGAACCTTACTGGAGATGGAGTGGAGATAGAGATGGACCCATCTCAGTTCAATCACACCATGACACACAACAACTCAGATTTTGATGAAACCTGGTACATATCATCCTTTCACTTTCACTCATAGGCAAATCCAAATTTAATTTTCTAACCCTAGTAGTTTTACAGTCACAGCCTCTAACAGCCTTCAGTGCTCACTTTCTTCCATTCTCGGGGATCACTTCTCAAGGTGTACTATTTTAATAAACAAATTGATCTCACACATTTGTGAATAATTTCTCAAAATATTTTCCAGTTAAGACTACAAGGCTATGAGGATCTCCTTGAAACTTGGAAAACAATTGCATGAGTCCTTAAATTATCTTTTTTTGTCTTTAGAACAATCTTATACGTCTTAGCAACATTTTTCGGGAAACAAATAGTTAACTACTAATAGCAATATCACCAAAAGGGACTGAATTAATCTTACCAACTTTTTAATAATAATCATCCTTAAGATACACACTTTCATCCTCAGGAAGATTTATTCAAGATTTGGCATTTCCCAGTGCACAATTCTAGTGAAGTCTTTGTGGGTTTTTTCCCACTGGGTCAGGCTTTCAGCTTCCTCAAACGTTTCGATGGCTGAATCCACCATCGTCCTCAGGGCGTTGATACCGGGACATCATTTTGGACATCCTTATATAGGATCCGCTTGGCCTCAGGTCACTACTGATTGGCTGCTGCCAACGTTCTAGCTCTTCCTCCTCCCTGTATTTATTTTCTGGAGCACGGGATTCCAAGATTGACATAGGGCATATCCTTTGTCTCGGTTGAAGTTTCTTTCCCCTCGAGACAGATTTCTACCACCTCTGTTGTCAGATGGTCCCAGTATCCATTTGCTCTGCTAATTAATTTAGCATCCTCGGCACAGTGGGAAGGGAGCACTTGTTTGTCGGCTAGGGAGACGTTGTTTATGGAGTGTTGTATTATTTCCAGGAATTCTAGGGCATCTAGTTTCCTAATGTCTCTTTACAGAAGTAGGATTTTTGGCCTCACATTTCCCCTTCTTCCCCAAGCCCAACCCCCAACAGCGAACCCAGCAGCAAGAGACTTCCCGAAGCGCCCTCGCCACACCCCCCCAAACCAGTGAAGCATCCAAGAGCATAAAACACCAAGAGCAGATAAACATTAGTGATGCAAAAATGTATGACTGTGCTCCCCCCCCCTTTTCCTCCAACCAAACCCTCTTACCTACACACCCAACGACCTCTTCTGTTACCCCCCCCAACCCCTTGATCTTGTATACATAAGTGTAACCCAACATCTGAACCTTCACCTGGAGATGACACTATGTGTCGAAACCTAGGTCATCTCAAAATTACTTGTGGAGTTCACCAAGTTATTTTCATTTTTCTGTAATGGACAACACTTCCCCCATTCCATCATGACAGAAAGTATTACCTCCGTTTTAGAACAAGGTTTCCCAACCATTTTTGGATTATGCCCCATTTCAACGGCACAAAGATTTTGATGGCACTACGGCACATTCTGGATGAATTAAAATAATTTTAAGCTCTTTGTACAGGTCAGGTTACTTTCTAGTTACCCCCAAAATATTTAAATTGCCCCTTAGGGAACTGGTCAACAATGTTTTAGAAACTAAAATGGATTAGTCAATTCTTATCATATTCTACCAAAATATAAAACATACACTTGAAAATAAACTTTCTCTGCAACTGGAGGTCCAAGAAACCTTTGCATAAGACCGCTGTATTTCTCTCAATGTTGTTAGTGTCATAGCAGCATTTTCTCAGCTTAACATTACATCAAATCAAATCACAGCAATCAACCCAAAGGTCGGTTTGGTAGGTGAGGTTAGAGCGCACCCAGTACTAAGCCCAACGGCATGTGAAATTCACACATGACAGGGTAAGGGGGTTAGTTCCTTTCCCTGTGCCACCTGTGGTTTCCCAGGATGACCTGATACCCTAACACTGCACTGCTCATTTTAAACCAAGTTGTATTAAATTTTATTTTAAAACTAATTGTATGGCTACCACCTTCGTACCAGGTGGAAACAGAATGGCCTCATGCTAGACTCTCATAACATCACACACTGTAGCTGTACATACACCAGGCCACTCAAAAGAAATCCTCATATGAGGGTGGTACAAATGTACCAAAAGATGTTGTGCCACAACTATATAAATTTGTGGAAACAACAAAATTGTTGTTCATAATAGTTTTATACATTTATTTCTGCTTTTTATTGTACTGAAATATGGGTGAAGGATGTAAATCATGAACGCGTTTATAAAGATATTACTATCAATATGGAGATTTATGAGGTAGTAACTATGTACCAAATCCTTCATAATAAAAATAAAACAATCTGACTACTCTCACTGCAGTCAGATAGAACTAGCAATTGAGTGGTAGAGCATGCTGGGATGGTTGTGCCTCGCACAGAGGTCATTCTGGTTCCACTTAGTGTCGTACCATATGCACAGAGGTCATTCTGGTTGCACTTAGTGTCGTACCATAGCCATAAAAAAAGCTAAAACCTACACTTGATTAAAATCAATACAAAATGCACAAGGTGGAGAAAATGCTGTGATCGCACTAAATACACAGAAGGACATGCCAAAGTCTAACTCACGACTATCTCATACCACTGGTTGCAGAGATAAAATTTACTCACAAAATTAATAACAGCTCCTTGTAAAATGAAAAATGCTTGAAATTTCATGAAAAAAATCTTAAATATATGTTCTATAATGCATTTAATAAGAGTCAACATATGTGTTTTAGGTCCAAAAATCTAAAACCAATGGGATATTCGATCTAAGAAACAGACTCTTTTCTTGTTTATGCCGTAAACTGGTGTTAATAAAGAATCCTTAAAAAAAAATCTCTTAACATTTCATCAAATTATGCAGAAACAAGCTAAATACCTCACTCACCACATGAAGTTATAAATTTCAGAGACAGGGAGGCTCCCAGTTGTGCTGTTCTTCAATGCCATTGCAATAAGGCAAGAATAAGAGTAAGCTGGCTTGGGATATGAACGCCCGATTTTTTCTGAGTGGTTATTGGAGTTACCACCATCATCCAATGAGTCTGTCGAGGATGATGACGATGAGGTGGGAATGTGCTGAGTGTAAACTCGGCCAGCGTTGATGAATCTTTTCTGCTGTTGCGTGGCGCTCCTTGGGGAGGCAGACAATGACGAGTGAAGGACATGATTGCTCGATGGCGTGGTTGTGGTCACCTGAAACAAGAAGAGGGTTAAGTCGCACCCAGAGGCATGCCAGAAGACAAGGCGGTGTTTGTGACGAAAGAATGAGTAGCAATGAAATAAAACACTTAACAACACACCTCCCTGTATTACATTCAATGGCTCCACTAATAAGTTGATTTAATAGAAGTGAGCTTAAGTGTGATAAGGTGCCATATGACAATGTTTCATAACATCAATTTTCATCATATGTGGCATGTAGATCAAGAAAAATACAGAATATACACAAGGAAGGCCTATTGTTATTACTGTTTAGCAAATGCTTCAATATCCCTTGAAAAATGCTAAAACAGCAATATTCCAAGTATCCTGGAAGCAATCAAAGCCACCAGACTACTGGCTAGGAATTTCCTTTCTGGATTTGAAATTAAAAGTAATTCAGAAGGAGTATCTACAAGGTAGATATGATTAGCAAGTAATTCTGAAACTCATGGTTTCTTTTAACATGGGTTAACAGTGCAAAAGCTATGTTTTAAACAGTTTTATTAGTATTCAATTAAGCTTTTGTTCTCAAATTTGCTAATTTTTTATACATTGAAAAAATTTAATCAAGTCGAAAAAATACAACCATTTATGGATTTGCTAAATAGACAGTGAAACATGTTTCAATTTCTGGAAGAGAATGAATGTCAATAGTGTGTGTTCAAGAGCTACAAGGTGATTATCACGGTTAAGGACGTTATACTTGAAAATACTGTTAACTGCACTGCTTCCCTCTTGGCAAAAAATCTATTAATTTAAAATCTTATGATAATTTATCTTTTTAATAATTAATTGAATTTATGGCATTGCTTCGTGTGAAAAGTGTCAAATTATTTAGTGTTTGTATTTCGGCAATGCCCTTTCATACCAATCCTTTATTCAGATATCACTGGTAAATTCCATAAGTCAGAATAAAAATACCCAACCTCCCAATCATACATTCAAGATGGCAGTGTACGTATTAATAGAAACGTGAATTACTTTGTCTTAGAAGAATTCAATTGGGTTTTGTAATTTCAATATGTAATATTAGTGGACAACATTTCTAATAAATGATCTTTCTTGTGCTTTGGTCGATGGATGCTTAGTCTCTTTTGGAGGTTTTACATAACAATTCCTGACTTGGCATTCACCTGTTGGTACTGGTGCTTGGGTGAAGACTGAAGCTGCCTCGATGAGGATATTGCAGTTCGAAGTAGGGGGACACCATTGGTGACTGCAATGCGGTGGTGATTATTGGTCCCTTTTGAGAGGACACCTGAATTAGTCACCGTGTAGCTCTTCACGTGTGCCAATGACACTGTGGTCGTCGGAGGGGTGGATGAAGCTGCAACCGTAGTGGCCGTCATTGACAGGGAAATATGTGATGCTGCTGGCACCCCTCGCTTGTCTGTGTCCGACAGGAGAACCACCGAGGATGGAAGGGAGGGAGGCAGGTGCTGCTGCTTTGCCTCTTGTTTCTGCCTCACAATGGTCACGGGCATCACACTACTCGGACTGACCATCATTCCAGCAGCATCCAGGTCGAGCCCCATGCTGCCGCCACCCCCACTCCCTCCTCCATGTCCCCCTCCTCCCATTCCGACACCACCCACACCACCACCCACACTTGAAGACATCCAGGAGACCATGTCTGCAGAGGAGGGGCCACCACCAATGCCAGACAATTCAAGGGGGCTGAGCATCATCATGCCATTGACACCAGCACCACAAAGGCCACCAAAGCCGGTGCCATCGAGGGAGGAGTCAAGCAGGTCAAGCGGTGGGAGGTCTCCGAGTCCAAATTCACTGGACCCTCCACCTCCCCCGAGCAGCACACTGTCAATCTCTGTCTTGATGTCACAGTCGAGCATCTCCTGAAGGGACAAGCCCCCATCTTGAGGGGAGAGGTAAAGGTCCATTGTGGAGGCCACCACAGCTCTATAGGGTGTGGGGGAAGCACAGGTTATGAAACTGCTCCCCCAGGATTCTTCCAACGAGACACTCAAGTCTTTGGAGAGGCAAAGCAGAGATGTGGGGCACCTCACGACACTCCTCCGGAGAACAGGAAGACAGGTTAAGGAGCTTAAAGTGGCCCATAAACTGCAAACTGAAAGAGAGTGCCTCGTTTCAACATCACTTCAGCATGAAATCCAAAAATCTAATTTCATGAACCACATGTCACTTCTACTCAACCATATACTAGGTTTCCTGTGACATAATTATTTCTCCAACACAATTTTGAGAGCTTAACATAGCTAGTTATGATTTCTCCCAACAGTCATCTATCTTCATCACAAATTTTAGGAATATTTATCTCAAGCATAACCACTTGATTGGCTCTCAAGTTACGCTTAAGCTACACCAGATTGACTAAATGATGTGTGGGATATGAATGAAAAGCAAATAAAATATATTGGAATAAATCAATTGGTACTCTGATTCCACTGATTTCCTTAGGTGGAACTACACTTTTCAATACACTGTGCATAGCCATGGTACAAAGGAGGAGGGGGAGAAGTTGGGGGTGGGGGGAGGGGGGTTGGAGAATACATGTAGGGGAGAGGGGGGAATGATTGGGAGAATAATGGAAAAGGATGGGGTGAAGGGTGGCTAATGGACCCTGAGGAGAGTTGGTCGATATGTCCCTGGGGAGAAGGGCAGCGGGAGATGCAGAAAAGGATATGGAAAACCTTCTGGAGAATTGATGAAATTTGTTCCCCTAAGCATCAGGAGAAATTTCGGCAGAGAGTGTGGGAAATTGGTGTCCCCATACATAATAGCTAACCTATCCACCAGTTCATAAAACCTATTAACAAACTGAAAGTAATATTGCTTTACAATCACATTTAATAATCCATTGAACACACAATAGCTGTTCCAATCACTGAACTTCATAGAATATTTAGCACCACTAGTAACGCATTGGATACCAGGACACGAATCAACAAATTTTAATATTGAATGACACAATATTAGCATTGGGGGGAATAAATTGCTTTTCAATTCCCTATTCATAACAATCGTATTTTTGATACTATATACTGATTAAAAATCCATGTAATCTCAGACTATCACGTTTAGTATTTTGACCAGCCAGTTATAATGGGCAGAAACCGAAGAAATTGTCTGTTTGATAGGTACATTTTCTTTTGTGTTATTTCAGTAAACTGCACAATCTAGAAGAACACATCCCTTTTCTTTACACAACTATCCCACCCTTTCCTGTCTAGACTATAATACATTGACCCTACAACCCCTTTCTTCTTTGTACATATATAGTTATGCCAAAGTGTGGTGAAATGTGTCAAGCCACCTAAATTAACTGGAGGAATGGTACCAAGTGTTGCATTCCAACATGAATATTGACAAATTTAATGAAGAAAGCCTGATTCAGTTCTATTTTACAGAGGTGTCATTATTTTAATTAGAGATGAGTATTATTTACATTCATAATATAAATATTTATGTATCACAATTTCAATATTTAAAAAAATAGTACACTCCTCAAATGTTATGAAGCACTCATATTGTAAATAACTAGTCACAGAAACTTATGTATGAATATTGCACTACCTCTGCGGATAAGTGATGATAGATGAAATACATAAGAGGAAACAAACTCACAATATATCTATTGTATTTCAATAATACTTACTACGTTAGTGACAATAATATAATAATGCGATGAAATTTTGTTAGTATTTTAACAACCCAATGATTTATGAGTATGCATTGTTATTACTGTATATTCTTCTAAGTAAATATAAATGCAACGGAAGGCTGAGAAAAAAATTTGGCATACTTCATATACATAATTAGTTCAATACAGCATTGTATAAATATATTAAATTATATTGATAGTCTTCTCATGTGTTGATACAGAAATGCATCAATAATTTTGATTTGGTTGTCCATTCCCAAAAGAGGCACATGGAAAGGGATGTTCCTTTACTAAGCAATGGCCATGAACACGGAGCAAAGGCATATGCCAAGGGCATTTTGAATAATGTGGGGATTAATTTGGAGCAGGAAAGATGACTCACAAGGAATCATGGAGCCACCTCTTAGAGATGATAACCTACTTACACTAGAATATACGATCAAAAAGCCATCGATTAAAATGCATTACTTATTCACCTTCATTTCAAAAACCATTGATTAATAATCTCTAACATGAAAAGTTTCAACAGTTTGTACAAATATATTATCATCAAATATGCCATTTGTTGATTCAAATATCAAACTTAATCCTAATCAAAATGTTTACTGAGCAAAAGTGCTTTCTATTCAAATTAAAATTATTTATACACCTCCAAACTTAGATACACTAAATATTGACGTAATGAGATACTCAAGGAGCAATAAAGTAAGAGTACACAATTGAGTTTATACATTATATAACTCTCTTAACTGTAGAATTAGGTATCAAATTGTTTCATTCTGAAATAATCCTGGACATCTATTACTCATCAAACCAAGTCATTTCTATTCCACTCTGCATTCTCTTTTCTTTTCCTTTCGCTGCGGCTCACTCTCCGGAAACCTACTCGTCACATGCGGC
>LYUA01003779.1:5987-18467 GCA_002093875.1 Calopteryx splendens
GGTGCCGATATATCGGCTTTGGTTTTAAACCAAAGGCTTACCAAATTTTTTAAAATAAATATAAATAATTTTTTTTAATATACAATTTTATTATTAATGTACTGTATGATGTGTTAGCAATGTGTATATAAGGTTTTGATCACCAAGATCCAGAAATACACTCACATGAAATATTTGAAAAAAAAAAAAACACTATTTTCAAAAATATGCCAAGCTTTCTGGGCACGAAAACTGAAAATGCAGTGAGCGCGAAAGGGTTAATGGAAACTATAAACTTAAGCAAGTTTATGAAGAAGTGAAATTCAGGGTATCAAAATTTTCTGGGAATTCATAGAAAGTGCAGGGCGATAAACTGTCCCCCTTATTCTGATGAGTTTTTTTCACATCCTGTAGGTCTTACATTAGTACCTGGTGATCTCTACCATCAATTTTCTAATCAACCTTGAGTTCAGAACTGTCATCGAGGGAGAACCAAGATATTCCTTTTATGTAAAACTGTTCTCATGTTGACAATAAAGGCTCAATTTGCAATTTCACAATATAAAGAATTGGCTAAAATAATTTTGGCCAACAGATCAAATACAGAGCTTAAATGCACTTAATATTATTGCAGATAACATTCACCACAATGCAGACTCAAGATCAAGTGTGCAGGCATCAAAAGAAATAGGTTGACTGACTTAATGAAGAGACCGAGAGAAGAACAAAGAAACTCTTGGTCAGAACTTTTAGTCTTCCAACCACAAATTATTATCTAATGTGGACAAATTACATGTACAGAGTTTCTTTACAAGTACATATGTGCTTCTTAGTGCTGTGCCTGCACATCAGTCATGCACTACAATTACATGCTTGGGGACGGGACTATCGCCTTACCAATAGGTTCCCCTTGCAAATCTTCCACCTTCACATCGGTCAAGATCTGGTTATCTGCGGGCACAAATGTGGCAAAAAACTTCTAATTCATACATGCATATTAACAACCAATTAGAAAATTGCAGATAAGGAAGCCAGGAGATCATCAAAACAAACTGGTGAAGATACAAAAAGCATAAAAAATAAAAAGCAAGAAATAAAAAAAACAAGCACCACTTAGTTGTCAGAGATCAATGATTATTGCAAATAATGTCAACAACTAAATTTTCAGATGATTCACATTACTTCAAAAATATTTAACCCCCTCTTCTATTACCAACATTCAACAAAAATTCAATTCAAGATTATCTTGATTCAACTAAGTCAAAATCTACCTGTTTGAAATTACACGGACTTCCTAATTTGTTTATTTTTATGTTCGTTTTAAGGTAGCGTTGGATATGTACCATATATATCAGCATATAAAATGCACCCTAATTTTATACAGGAAGTTTGAGTAAAGCAACTAAAATTGAAAATAATAGACTCAGGAGATTTGAATTTTTGGATAATGCACCGATTTATTAATATTTATAGCCCTTTTACGGCTTGTAATATGAAAAATGTGTAGTCTTTAAATGAAAAAATTTAGATTTAGGATCTAGTTAACAAAAAAAAATACATTAGGCAGTTGAGGCCAAGACTTTGTGGATATCCATTATGATGTAAAACAGGAAATATAAAGACTCTTCATCCCACAGAAAATGCAGACTTTATATTTCCTATTTTACATAAAAAAATATAACTTACACAGAGAAGGTAAGTGTAAATAAAAAACACCTAGCATGCACGTATGACATGCAGGTAGAGTTTCAGCCCTATATTTTAGGGAAAAAAGTGCATGTTATACACCGATAAATATGGTACTTAAAAATAACACCACTTTTCACCAAAAAAACTAATGCATATCACAAAAATTTATAACTTCTAGACCTACTTGAAAAAGTAATTAGTAAAATCTTAACTTTGAATGAATAATTAAAGAATTTGATGAGACCAAATTAATGAATTCAAAACTGGAATTCACAAATGATAACATTATCCTAATATAGGATGAAGCCCTTGAGTGTATGACTCAAGCCAGTGGGTCTGAGATGAAAGTTTCCCATTTCTGATCCGTAAATACGGATTTTCATTGATAATAGTTTAATAAGGATTTACTTCTTTCAATACAAAAAAAGAGAAACTTTAAAAAACCAAGACTTATTTTCCTTCTACATAATTTAGGATATGTAACATTAAAGGAAATACTAACTCAGCTTGATATAATGCATTTCCAAGCTGAATTATTTATATAATAAATGAAAAATATTACAATTCCTTGGATATTAACATCTATTGAATGTGAACTTATTTTGAGGATATTTTGACGAATTCATAAGTATGTTACTCCTACAAAGTATGATGAATAATCAATATTTGCTAAATGAGAAATCTAGTTGTAAAATTTTAGCTTTCACATATTCCCCAGCATCCTATATTAGGAGGGTTGTTAAGGTATTCTTAGTATTCTTCCATTTATCCACAACTATCCACCTTTATACAAGAGTGCCTAACTAAAAACCAAGGTATGTAGCATCAGCAAAATATGAGTTAACAAAAAATACAAGCACAAGTTACAATAAAACACCAGAAAGAATGAGTTTTGAACGCATAACATTGAACTGTAAAAACACACTAAAACAATTGTTCCACAATTATTTACACCGAGGACAAAGGATCTTCATAAATTTTATAATTGAAGGACTTAAATAAAATGACAATTAGTGTAAAAATATTTTCAAATAAAAAATTAGAAGACCTAAGATAAAAAATCCTTTTCGAGTTTCATAGAATGCGTTCATTTCAGCTTTATTATTGGCTCAACTCTATTGTCAGGGGCTGGCCATATTTTCATATTTTACCTTACACCATGTTATAGATTTCCAATACCTCCCCTAACTTACTCCACATCTTCATTTGCATAATCATGGAGAGTCATAATCATGGACAATATTATTCGTTGGCTATCTTTATTTTTTTATAAATGTATAGAAACTTTTCATTTATCCGATTTTAAGATTCAACCTAATCCAAAATACTGATTAGTACCAATAGAGAAAATTACAAATATGAGTAGCATGGCTCAAATACATATTTACCAACTTACTTCAATTATATTTTCACTATTAATTTTCAAAGTAAAAATAGAAACATGGGGCTCAAATTTATGTGTATTTACATAAATGTATATTAGTGGGAGGTAAACAATTGAGTGGATTTGGGTCCTCCAGACAGGAAGAAGACAAATGGAATCAGGCTGCACGGTTTGGGTGGAGGAAGGCCAGCCAGAGGAAACTATTGTTCTACACAGACTGGACAAACTGACTTTTTTCAAATTGCTTTAATGTGTAATATTTGTCCTTAGCATTAATAATATGACAAAATTTTGGTACAATATCATCTTGAGACATTATTCATGTAGGAGCTTGGCATTGCAATTAATATTTCACTACTGCCTCCTCATGTTTTTTTCCATCCGTCTCTACCCAATGACCAAGGTCTTTAGCACTTCTATAACAGAGCCACCATGTTTACTCCTATTAAACAAACTTGAAAAGAGGAGCAGAGGAAAAATTTCTGCAATATAAGTAAGATGAGCCTAAGTATCAGTTTAATAAAAAAATCCTACTTCACAGTTGAGGGTAGTGCACCATATAGTCTCCACAGGTGAAGGTCTCATATGAGACCTTAACCATTCCATGGTGCCTACCATAAGATCTTTCAGAATTGCAATCAAGTATGCCTGTATTGGTAAAATATTTGGAGCAACACACTTTAGTTAGTTCAGACACTAACTGGTTGTCAAAGGTGCTTCATGAGAAGAATGGCCTTGAGCCATAAATTGGGCCTCTTGCCATCCCATTATTTTAAGCTCTTTACCCATAGGGGGAAAACCCTAATTTTAAGATTGCATTAAAAAGGACCACCTACTTATGCATAGACCCTTCTTATTATACTGCACCACAGGGAAAGGTCTCACCAGGTATTTTACCTACATAATTATTTCAAGCTTAAGTGACTGGGGTGAAAAGAAATTTAAAATTTGGGCTACAGGCAAAATGAAGAGCTGCCTCATGGGTTATTTCAATAAAGTCGCAAGTGCACTGAACCAGACAGGTTATGAGCATCATTTGCAACAAAATCCTTTATGTCCGAGATGGTGGATGTCGAGACTTAAAGGTCCATTTTAATATATGAGACAATGACTTACAAAAAAAACTTGGCGACCCAGCTAGTAAATTTATTTATTCAACTAGTTTCGCTACACTGACACATCTTCACTGTAGTACTTTCTTGAAGATGTCACTGTAGCGAAACCAGTTCTATAAATAAATTTACTAAGTGGATCGCAATGTTTTTTTTCATTGTCTCATTTATTAAAATTCTTAGGACAATTTTAATATCAAGGGTTAATTCACTAATGAAATGAAAGATAAATAGCACCCATCCACAACTTATTGGATTTATTGCGACCCAGGTTTCAATGTACTACATCATCATCAGGCTTTAATTAATTTTAATTTAATTTAAGATTAATTCACTAAATGGTCAAGCAATTGCATGCAGTTTGATGGGAGCACAATAAGTTTACACGTACAGTTTGAAATCTGGTACTTACCACTGGTGTCTCCGTGCTCTCCAATGATCCAGCCATGACAACTTGAAGGGGCAACACCAAAGCGCTCAGACAACAGGAAACGAAATCGAGATGAGTCCAAATTGGTCCCTGAACCAATTACCCTGTTCTTAGGAAGGCCACTCAACTTCCAAGCAACGTATGTCAATATATCAACTGAAAAAGATTCAAACATTAATAGGAACTCATGAGTCTGGTAGAGGAGGAATATAATACTTCGCGATTACTAATTAACTTCGGCTAACGTTTAGAGGGATAGTGTTAAATACTAATATTCATCAATCATCACAAAACAAAGGATGTCGGAATGGCTAGGGTAACGGCAGTCGTTATGCATGTCTTACCTGGGTTACTCACTATCAGGAGAATGGTATCTGGGCTGTGCTTCACAAGATTTGGGATAATTCCTTTGAAAATGTCAGTGTTTCGCTGAACTAGGTTAAGTCGCGACTCCCCTTCCTTCTGGCGGGCACCTGCTGTCACGATACATATACGCGATCCAGCTGACACACTGTAATCTGTGCAGAGAAATACAGTCAATATTTGTTTCTTCGAGTAAAAACACACTAAGAATACCATTCACATCACATTTTTACTAGAAACAGAAAATCAATCGATGCATGACTGTGACGAGATTTTGTTGAGCCTTTTAAAATTTATCAGACCATCCCCCACTTTTCAACTGCTTCTCCTTGACAATTATAAATGAAAAAAAACAGCTTAGCAGACGAACGACGAGTATTAACGCGATGATGGCGTAAATAATTACCGACAACTTTACTTACAACTAAATATTACAAGAAAAAACTTGTCGTTCAATAATTATGAAAACAAACACACAAAGGATCACAAATATAATGGTTGCGTAAGCGAATAACAATAGTTTTACTAAGAGGACTACACCCACTTTGAGATTTGAGAGCCGGCCCTCGGGGATCGATAAACACTAGGCGCGGAAAATAAACAACTTCACGAAAGTGTTTTCAGGCTATCACTGTGGCCGACAGTGAATAGTACTCAACGCAAGCATTTCGTTAAAACTTATTAAGGTAATTCTAGATCACGTAAAAATACACGAAATCGGGGCACGCAGAAAAAAGAACTGATCAATGCATAACTAACACTGACAGCAAAACGAATACAATTTTAAGGCATTATGTTAAAATAGATCCACACGGCATATCACGCAATTGCTTAAAGCACCATGCGACATACCCTTACTCAGGATACTATTCACAATGTCGCTAGTGTGCTAATGTCTTGCAGAAGTATTAAACATATTATCGTATTATACTCTATTCGAGTCCTAGGATAATCAAAAAATACCATCACGAAAATCTAATCTCACCACATTTTGGAGAGCAGCAAAATTCATGGAGGGGATTTATTAGCGATAATGAATTATGTAATCGGAGGTAAAAATCGGTGTTAATAAAGCAGATAATAATCACTTCAAGCTATATGACATTATAATATTACGAATTGCACGAGACGACATACCCGTTGGCTGGCAACATGGGATTGCGAAGAAATAAATACCGCGAGTTTCGAAATGCCCGTGAAAAGGGTCAATATGAATAGTATTGTTCAATTCGCTAAACCCGAGAATCCCCTTCATTAATCGATTCGAATGAACCCTAAGTAATATTCTGCAGCACTTTCCATTCCTATTTCAAAGCCAATTTACAATCGATTATAACACTGGAAAGTGGAGTAACCGTAAAATATATGAAGTTTTTCATCCAAATGTACTTTCCGCGAATAGCAGTATCTCGCGAGTAATTGGCTATCGTCCTCGGGTACAGATTTTAGACCAGAATAACCTAATCGGTTCAAAAAACTAAAACCACCTCATAGAAGACGTTATTAAAGAAATATACCGAGGCACAAAAAATGATTTTAAACTGTAATGTAATGCTATAGTTGTACAAGAAAGAGACTCACCTGTGCCTGCATTGACCTTGATGTTTTTCAAAAAGGTCAAACCGTGTTGAAGATCCATCATCTCACCTTTAAGTTTGTCTGCCATCACATCTACTAATGCTATTTCACTTGCGATATTCTGATGGAACAAAATGTTTTCCATTTAAAAAAATGATAGAACGACAATGAACCAACTATTAATAAATGCACCAGCTATAAAAAAAACTCAACTACTAATGACAAGTTTCCATAACAATAAACCAATTTAGTAAAAATTATTCTATAATTATGTAGGTAAAAATTATTAATAAACTATTTCTCTAATACAAGAGCAATTATTTTTAAATCCCTTAGTAAAGACAAATAAACAAAAACATGCAAACTAGTGACTCAACAGTTCAACTTCATCTCAAAGATGACCTGGAAATGCTTAGCTTTTACTATCATTAATTTTCACCATTTGTGTCTTTACTATGATAATCCTTAGGACCTTACAATGTGGGCTCCCAAGATACTCTTGCCTGCTACTGAAGTATTTTGTGTGCCAAAGGCTGTATACTCACAGACAAAGGTGCATAAAAATACCATGTAACAAAAGAGTTATTTTATGAGGCTATGTAACTAAACCCTGGATGGTATGCAATTAAAAATGTTATGACCTTAGGGTTTATATGAGATAATCCTCTGTTTCACGTAAGTAAAAAATTATAAATATATACTTAATCATTTGCTTAAATGAAACTAACCTGAGTAAGAATGCTGAAAGCACATGCCATTCCAACCTGTCCTACGCCAACTACAGTGACTTTGCTACCTGATTGAGGTGCAGGCTCTGCAACCTGTGTCAGCAACTTTGTTTCTGAAGTCATTTTGATTTCTTGGAATCCTATAAATTCAATATGATAAGGAATAAAGACCATATAACAATTCACTACTATTGAGATATATAAACCAATTGACAACAAAGAGCAGTTCAATTTCAAAGCAAATAACACTTTAATCAACTAGCGACTTAATCTGTAAACAATGAAATATGTAAGTATGACTAGACATGCATATAAATCCAACTGATAAAATGAAGTGAAATAATTAGAAACTTTATATTCATCTCTTACTGAGGTGCAAGATCACCACCTCCACTGAAATGTACTTGTGGTACAATTATAATAATCATCATAGTCTTTCAATTCTAAGATTGGTTGAGGAGAGTACTCCAACTTCCCAATCCTATGTCAATTCCCTCACTCCATAGTAGGTTTCCCCACTTACATCCCTCTTCAATTGCCCGACATCTTTAACCCTTGGTGTACCCCATGAGAATTTTCCTTTATGTTCCTGACAAAACCATTGAGTCAAATGGCATGACCAAACCATCTGGTTGTTCTTTTCCACATGGTGCTCCATATGGTATTTTCCTCTTCTGTATACTTTTCATTTATAACTTTTTTCGGCCTTTTGATCTTCAGCAATCATCTCCAACACCAAGTTTCAAAGGCTTATATTCTACTCTGATCTGTAAACTGCAATGCTCCATATAAACGATTCAACGTACATCTTCCTGGTTTGCAACTTTTCTTTGAGCATAGCAGTTGTCCCTTTATCACATATGCCTTCTTGGTTTGAGCTATCCTGCACTTTATCTATCGAGCTTCTTCCATCCCATATTATGGTGCTTCTGAGGTATGTGAATGATTCCACTTAATCTCATTTCTCTCCTTGTAGCTGGATGCCAACTATCAACTTCTCTCTCCCACACACTAGTATTTTAGTTTTCTTATTGTTAATTTCCATGTTACATTCTTGAAGTATTTCTTCCATTGATTTCAGTGATGCATGTAGGTCTTCTCGATTCTCTGCTATGACTGCGACATCATATGCAAAGCATATTAACTTCACCTAGAACATTCATTATTTTAGTACGAGTGAAAGGCGCTGTCATCTTTTTGTTTACCAATGAACACGATATCATAAATATATAGATAAAAATATTGAAACTGAAAAGAACTTATCAAGGCTATGATGACATGAAATTGGGTAATACAAATACAAAGGACAAAAATATGGCCTTAGATTTGTAAGTAAAAAGAAAACAGTACAGGTTTAGTCTGCAACAATTGTGTTGATCACTAGGAAACCAAATATTTTCAGTGGAAGGCTGGTCCCTCAAGGACAATGAAATTCAGCTGACATTTTCTTTTTTAACATAGCTACCCAGCCTCAGACTAATGACTTTTTTTTCCAAAGAAATGCAGAAGACCCTACTACTGAGGATGAATTTAAAATCTCTTTTAAAATCTCCTTCCTGGATCAATGCACCCAATCATTTTCCTATTTATTGCAATTGAACATTACAAAAACACAAGCTTTTTAGGTAGGTACATAGAAAACTAGCTTGCACAAGGTCATTTCAAGGTTATCCAATTGACCTTACCTTTACCATACCTTTTTTTAAACATGTATTCAGGTAGCCTTTACGAACTTATTTATGGAGAATACATTTATAAGAGTATAGGGCCTATGCTTTTTTGTTTCAACATCCCTCAGAGCATTAATAGATATTATTATTGAAATCTAAACACTCCTTTACTTGAAACAAGATTTATATGCTGATAATAATATGCAACAACAATCCTCACAAATCTATTTAACATTTATATTTACCAGGTATATTAGAGGGAAAATACACCAATGTCACACTCTAGCAGTTCTATTGCATACATCTTATAATATTGTGTATATCTTTTCATGTGACTAAATAAAAATCCAAATAGTTTGTGAATAATTAGGTAGATAATCAGTTTGCTAACCCTTAAATCAAGAGCTAGAAATTAGACCAAGGTATCCAAAGCATATGTTCTCTCATTTGAGATTAAAATAATAGGAGTACTTTAAAATTATCTTTGAAATGAAAGGTTACCTCGATTGTGAATTTATAAAGGCCTTAGCCCTAAAACCTAGCAGTAGCTTGATGGGTAGGTACAATGGTGATGAAAATGAATCACACCACAAAATGCATCCTGCAATAGCTTAATAAAAACTTCCAGGTGCTTAAGTACCTTCAAAAGAGAACCACAAAGGACTGTACAAAAAAACATGTTAACGATGAACAATAGGTTACCAAGGCATCGCTTTCCTAACAAGTCAATTCAATTGGATATTACATTAAGAAGTTACATGGAAAGTATTTGATGACACAGCAGAGTTAATCCTACCTAAGAAATGTAATCCACAGTATGAACATGGATTATTTACAGAGTCCCAAGGAATATAAGTAATCATACTACAACGTAAAACTTGCACTGAACACACTACTAACTAACATCAGCTGATGCCGTAAACAAGAAAATGAATGTTTGCTAAAATAGCATAAGAAACAAAATCTTGACATTTCACTAAGACAACCTTGACATGACCCCTAGAGATTAAAGAACATACATACATTCAGAGACTAAAAGAGAAATTATGAAACAAAACTTAAATAAATTACGGCAAAAAACATCAATAACAAGCCGGTTTCATAATTAAGCGCCTGCCTCATTTAAATAGGAACGTTACTACCACAAATAGTTTTCTTAAATTTACAAATAGCTCAATTAAAAAAAACAGAAAATGAAATAATTCTGTAAAAGGAACTGTCAAAAGCTTTCGAAATGATGGGTACAAAATACTGGTTGCACTTCATTAAAATTGTCAAAGTATGTCGTCTCCTGTAAAAACCCCTCAATTTTTGGTAAGAACCGGTAATATCACATCCATGAAGAATAATACCATTTATAATCAGTCATAACGTCAATTGTCAAACGTTTTAAAGGAAAATGTCACGTGAATGGAACCTCAGTTCGCCGGTAATAGTTGAAGTTTATTTGAAGGTCAATGACATTGTCATGAAATAGTGGCGGTAGATACAATATTCGTTATGAATCTATCATTGTCAACGAAGGTGTTGTACTCACTTATGTAACATAACTTGGACTATAATGATAAAAAACTAGAACCAATGTCACTGACGATAGGTTTAATTAAAAACCAAAGGACGGACAAGGATAAAACCACTAATTTCGGTCAATTGATAAAAATCATAAAATTAGAAGGAGAACGAATAAATGATGAAAGACCACAAGCCGGGGATATGCTATTGAATAAGTTTGTCATGTACTTACCGTGTAAGCCTTTCAATTCAGATGAAAATTACACGAAGACGAACCACGTTCGTCCAAGACCATCTGAGAGACTGCAATTCGAAAGCGCTCTGCCTTGCTGATATAGTTAAAGGTGACCTCCACCAGGCGGCACTACTCTCTAGTCAATTGATGAAATTTGAAAATTATTCATTTCTCTAAAGTAGATACACTGAGTGATAAAGTGCATGTTTCACAAGAAGAAAATGCAAGACTCACGGATGCAACGTAAAAATTAAAACAGCCGTGAAATAACATTTTGAAGAGTCAAGTAATTATTGCGAAGATTACATCAACTTAATTGATTGAAGATTAATCCAACCACAAAATTTAGAAAACTTGTCAAACGGAGTGGCATTGGTGGCATCTGCTGCATATCCAATATTATAAGTAGTTTTCTATAAGTGACACACCCTGTAATATTAATGGGCTGCATATTCAGAACTCTAGAATACGTGCGCCTTGCACGTTCTAATCCCCTTTCCAAGAAATTGATCGGGCCCGCCAGGCACGTCGGTCGTCTCCCACTTCCACTTAACTTACCTACTCAACGCAACACTTTTCCTCTATTGCCTAATCCACCTCTCATGAGTCATTGCCAAGCATATCGAAAAATATTACGAGCATTATTTTAACATAATCATATTTTATGTTAATTTTATTTGAGTGGTCATTGGTTCGACTCCAAGTCGTAATATTTCCCATATGTTGTAATATTTCCCATAATGGTAGCATATATGCTTTTCTCCCTATTAGGAGAAAGAATTATTTTGTTGTGCTTATTTCATCATTCCTAATTCATTTTTTCGATTGAGTTATTTAAATGATCATTTTTTTAGTGTTCACAATGAATTTATCATATCTTTAGGAGGGCAATTTTTTTACTATAATCCACCTTTGTAACAAAAATATTAACATTTTGCACAAAAATTGTAAAGTACTGTGTATGCCGACTCTCCTGTCGACGAAAGCTTGTAATTGAAAAACCCAGAGTGATTGCGTCAAACAGCTCTCTTTTAGAGAGCAACACAATGGAAAATGAAGTAAAGAAGAGAAAACATTCATCAAAGGAATCAGGGCTCGGGGGTACTTTTTTAAGAGACTTTTTCTTTGGTTAAATGAAACATAACGGTGAGCAATAATACAATTTTCCGCGCACTTCGAACCTCACACTTCGAAATCGAAAATAAAGGTGCAATACGTAATCGGGAGCTTGGTTGGAGCGCCCGGCCAGTGTGAATACTGTAAATGCTGAAGTTTTTTAATCAGGATATGTAGGATATTGACTAAATTTGCTACAAGATATGTAAGTTCCTACTGTATATCCGTGAATTTCATTCGTCTATTAACACTGAAGAAGAGGAATATGATCGAGAGACGACCCTCTGGTAAACCAATGAAACTCACCTGGCCGCGTTCGTCAACATTTGATAACCAGAATGTGAATTTTTATCGATCAGAATTTAGTTTAAACTACTCTAATAGATAAGACTTTTTTTAACCTTCAATAATTGTCGCAAGGAGTTCCAGCAAGGTGCAGCACCACCGTTAAATATTACCTAAGACGACGCGACGTGCGAAAATGCTACGCCAGGATGTCTCGTCACCATTGGTATATATGGTGGCTATTAATAATAATGATCCTACTATTTATTAGATAATTGTTTTGTAGGTGAAGTCATTTAACTATCCATGTTAATATTGTTATGGCTCCAATTGCTCCTGTTAGCAGTCATCCCTGTTGGAAATTTCCCCATGAATTTTCCTCACAAATTTTCCTTAGGA
>LYUA01003780.1:22145-36456 GCA_002093875.1 Calopteryx splendens
CGTTACATTGTGGAATTCCATTCTAATGAAGGGGAATTAAGTAAAATACACTTTGCGTACCACAAATTGTCTGTGTAATCAAATCTGTGGACCGAAAAGTATATTTTACTTAATTCCCCTTTATTAAAACATTTATCCTTTTTTAATTAAATTGCATTATTTTTTAACTCTTATAAATAGGCATCTGAGAAAACTACAATAAAGAACTTCCCCCAAAAAATGCTGCTAAATTAAATACGGTCGATTTCATTCATAGCAACACCCATTAATGAAACATTAGCTTTAATTGTACGTAATCACAATTAACTGTGTTAAGGGCTCCCAACCTCACCGATTAACTATTTTTTAACATGTAATAAATGACATGTATTATATTGAATTATATGGCACCCATGTGTATCTTATTTATATATTTACCACAGTGACAACATAGATTAACATTTTTCAATAAATTTTCCTCTATTTACTAACCCACTGCGGTAGACCCTTGGATAGAGGGCTGAGCTAGTAAACGGAGGGCTTGGGCTAGACTCCGGGTTTGGCCTATGGGCGCCATGAGCTTATCCCAAGCTGTATACCATGTTTCGTGTATCAGGTAATCCTGGAAAATCAGAGGTGGTACGGGGAAAGGAACTGCCCCCCGCCCCTAACCCTGGTGGATGAATTTCACACGCTGTTGGGTTTAGAACTGGGCGAGTTCTTCCTTCACCTACAAAACCGACCTTCTGGTTGAATGATATGATTTGCTTCTATCTCCAATATTTTCGTCACTGCTGTGGTGGAAAAAGAGACGACAGGAATGCAAAACATCTTTCGGAAGGTATAAAATTAAGGGATTTTAGGGCATAAATATGAACGCTATTGGTCACATGATGATCTTCAAACTAAAACCATAGTTAAAATTGATACATTAATTTAATATTTAAATATATGAAATTCCAACGAGCAAATTTTGGTAAAATATATCAATAGCCTTAATCACATTTCCATGATAGGAAATTGCAAAGTGAACAAGAGTAAACCTATACGCACCAAGTGTCTATAATTTCCTTTGGAGGATTTTACCTACTAGATGCATTGCAGTTAATGTGTGGTTGATCATCAGCATAAATACATCCTACAGAAAAGGATATCAATCAGAATTAAATAAACTAGGTAAAACTTTGAATTTCATAAATTATATTTTTATTACTGATGACGAACCATTAATCCAGTATAGCCTGCAGATATTTAATTTCAATGAGTATACATTTTGGTAACAGATACATTTTATAGAGGTGAATTTTTAAAAGAATAAAATTGATAATAAGTTGGTAGGCATAGTATATGCCAAGTTAAAAACATGCAAAAATAATGGCCGTTATATTATTATTAGTAAATATTCCTAATATTGCTGAATATAGATATATTATGGTTTAGCACCAAGATTTTCAAGAAATAGCAACTCAGTCTTGTAATAATGTGGTATTATTTTTAAAGGACGGTTTCACTTCGAATCATTCGGATTTAAGTGAATATCAAATTTTGTCTATTCATTGGAAATTTGGAATGTTATTAAACGATAACGTTTTTTTCTAACATTATTTAGATTGGCATAGTTTGTATTTGAGGTTGATGATAATTTGTGGTGTGAAACAATTGCAATTTGAGGTTCAATTATTCCACAAATTTTAACTTCAGCTAATTTCACAGAACACACATTTCACATATGCATTCATGAAATATCCAAATTCAGTAGATCATTTTGAGTGTTTTAAAGTGAGTTATTTTCTTATGGTAAGGAATGATTTCTGAACAATGACATTCCCAAAATTGCAAGGAATGAATTCAATTATCTATGACCAGTAAAGTTGGACGATAAAAGTTCTGACATCTTGTTCCTTTTAAAGTTTTCAAAAATGCATAGTGTAAGAGGACGCCATTAGAAGCTTAACTGGATAAAGCACTCCGGCGGAAATCGAGGCAAGTAGGATCGGATTCGAGTTCCCGTTCAGGCGAATGCTTTTTGCGTTGTGAATATTTTCGGAAGAATTTTTAAGGCATATAACTTCCTCGGGCTACCGACACAATTAACTGTGTATACACTGCTTGTCATGTGTTATTTTTAATGTGTTAATTCTAAGTATAAAAGGGAAGCTAAGGACCTCTCGTAGGTTCACGGGATATGTTTAATGGATGGATTTAAAAAGAATTCGCCGAAATGTGTTTTTATTATATTGAGGTATACATGAACTTCAGCATTTTATCTGCAAACATAGGAGCGATGAAGTAATTTTTAGATAATCCACAGTAATCATTTCCAAGGTCAGTTTTGTACGTTATCTCAAACCAATATCCCAGGCCCAACAAGGCGTGAAATTCACACAACAGGCCAGGGGGCAATTTACGCATCATCAGTTCCTTTCCCTGCACCACCTGGGGTTTCCCAGGATTACCTGGGATCCGAAAAATACCACAGCTTGGGTTAGGCTGAGTGAGACCCAGGAGACCAGAGGCATCACTCTGAATCGAATCTGGGCCTTCCGTTATTAGCCATGCGCACGACTCACACTCGTTTGTTGATGATAGACGGTATATTAAGGGAAATGAGTACCTGAACAGCAGAATAGGAAAGATATGCTTTTCGTCGGTCAGTCAGTTGGCAAAGAAAAAGGAGATAGAGCTGCTTCGATATAAAAATTACTACCCACTGGAAAACCACGCCCTGTTCATAAGTTTCTAAAGTCAAATACATATTTTAATTTCAATCAACCAACCTAAATTTCGTTTCTCATTGTGGGGATGAGAACTTTAACGTATATTACATCTATGAATTACGCAAGCATTAAATGAGTAAATTTAGAGTAAAAAACTTCATTGATGCCACCATAATGGAAAGAAAATAATGTAAGCTGCAAATGAAGTCATAATATCCAATGGAAACTCAGATTTATAAATCTGAAAAATCATTATTTTGTTGAGTTGTTGTGTTGTTTTGATGAAAGTAGAGAAATTAATGATGGATGTTAATTTAAAATCAAAATTCAACTTTAAATGCGGACATTATTCGTTTGAGAAAAGAGTGTGATCGGTAAAATTCGTTTAAACTGTCAGAAACAGTGTTATAAGTCATCAACCATTAGAAAATATGAAAAATGAAAATACGTGCCATGTTCATCAACTAATAAAATCAAGAGAAAAATAACAAATAGAGCAGAACAGTTACCTACTCTGACATGCCAGCTAGAAAAAAATGTATATTTTATAGAACCATTTCTGTATAAAGACACCAGAACTGTTAGCGTTAGCGGAGCACTACGGCATCAACGGTTGGCAGCTCAACGCGTCATTATCCAAAAATTGAATTATTAATGTTAGGTGGACATTGAAAAACAGTTCCCGAATTTTAAAATTCTTAGATATATTTAATGCATTTTCATGGAAATGTGATATATAAGGCATCTATACTACAGCATGTTTGATGCATTCAACCATATAGTTGATGGCAATGAAACTGAAAGCGCTTGGTGTATGTGAAGATGGGTATAAATAACAGAAGCATATTAATTTGCTCAATTACAGACCCCCGATTCTAACCTTGATGTCCTAGACAAGCTTGATACCAAATATCAGCCATCACCTCAAAATAAAGCAACAGTGTAATTACAGTCGTAGGAGATATACATCTACCATCGATTGATTGGGACACACACAGCCTACGTATGACGCCTACAAACCGCAAAACGTGTGATACCCTTCTAAGTATATTAGCCGAGCACTCGTTAGACCAGATGGTTACATCACCCACTAGAGGTAAGAGTATAGACATATTTGCAACCAACATGCCAGAAATGTTCTCACGCATGTAAATATGCGAAGGCATCAGAGACCACAGAGCCACATTTGTAGAATAAAAACCAAATACGCGAGAGCTATTAAAGAAAAACGTAAGGTTACAGTTTCATCCAGTAAATATCTATTCGATAAAGGAGACTTCAATGCGTTTGGGGAGAACTTAAAACGGAAATTCACAAACTAAGCACCGAGGAAATTATTTACGTCTTACGTGACGGAACACAGAGGTACATTCCACACAAATATAGACGCGATAGAGCCCACATGGCACACTGGAGAAGGTGTAAATATATTGAGGCGCCAAAAAGTATTATATTCCAGGTTTAAAAACAGTTTTAGAATCAATGATGAGACCGCGATCAAATCTCAAACAAAAACTTGCAGAATGTAGATCGTTAGGGAAAAATATTATGCCAAAGCCCTCCGGTCTTACAAACCTATAATGTTATGGGAGTACTTAGAGGTAAACCCTAAAACATTTTGGTCATACGTTAGAGAAAAACAAGGGAAACGGCAAGGGTAGAATACCTGGAGGGAGAAAACGGCGAAAACATAACTTACAGCTCAAGTAAGGTGGACGTGCTAAATAAATAAATTCATTTCTTAGATCACTATGGAGCCAGTGTTATATTTATGGAACGATATTTGGAAGAAAACGAAAGTAAAGAGTTTGTCGAGATATATCTAGGCGTAGGGGGATAAAAAGTGAGTGGGAAAAATATCAGTTAATACTTATTACTTTAGACAAAAGTGAGCAATAGGGCAAGGGATTAACTATCGTATTACATAAAGAAGCTTTAACGTTTGGTAATGATATAAGGAGAATACTAGGATGACGGTGATATGGAGCGTGGTTTTAAACGGCACGGAAACTTGGTCGTTGAAGCTGAGAAGATGTGGATGTGGAGAAGGGTAGGAAAACTGTAAATGACAGAAAAGAAAAGGAAGGCAGAGGATTTGGCATGGTATGGGAGGAGGGAAAACTCATTTTAGAAATCAAACTAAGGCAGCGGAAATGGGAGCAGGACGTAATGAGTGGCGATGGATTTTTAAAGGTTATGATACTGGGGACAGCGGAGGAAAAGAGAGAAATAAATTTGGGAGGAGCATATAACTGTTCTACGAAACGGATGATCTCTGAGGCAAAGGTATGCATCATTGAATAGGCAAAAAAAATAGTGTACTGCGTAATACTCGAGAGCTTTTAAACAGGTTATTTAGGTCACAGGGTTTTTACATTAAAGAAACACGAAAAAGGATTAGTAAGCCTTAGAAATGCCATCAATGAAAGGTATTTGACGAGTATTTATTTGCTTTTTCATTTAATGTACTTCTAATGGAGAATATATGGCACATGTAATGCGTAATTAATACTTTTTTATTTCTCATTCGTTTGGAACCATTTAGTTAAAAGAAAATGTATTTCGCTTCCATTGGTGAAAATTAAAATATAGGATTTTGGATGAGCTCCATTGGTGAGATAGGTGGGGTAAAATATTTCAAAATGAGCAGGCCTCTCAAATTTACCACCGACTAGGGAATTATATTTTAAAATAGACCCCACTAACTAATATGCTATCAGAATTTAACACATAGGAAAATGCGTTTCTTTCGCTGGCAGTACGAAATACTCGTCTTTGTTACATGTCCGTGGTCATTAGGAAAAACGGTTGCATGTGGTCAAATTTTTAGAAGCTTCTATGCGGTCATTCCATTCCTTTTACAGACAAATAATAAACATACCTGGATTTTTGGACCACAAGTGCGATTAAATAAAAAAATGTAATAAAATGTGAACAGGGGATCTCGAATCGTAGAAATGCTCACTTCAAAATTCTATGTTGATAACTCAATGCAGTCCGATGGAGACAATATTAAAGTCTAGAGGTTCATTTCGTTTTCTCTGTTTCAATTTGAGAGGATGGAGCGATTGCACGACGACCTGCAAGCTGGCGTCCCTCGCTTGTTTGCTTGACGGGAAGAAGCTGTCCACCTTTAAGTGTGGACAGAGGTTCTTGGAAACGGCGGCCGGGCTCCCAACATGATCTTGTCAAGGTAGTTGGGGTGCCGTCCCGATTCATTGCAGCCCGTTTGACCGATGTCAACTGTGGACTTACAAATATAGTGGTCATTATTTTCCATTGTTTGAGTTTACTGTCAAGGGATTCCTCGTCCATCGGCCGATTCTTCCGCGAAGCATTGAAGCATTGAAATAGCGAGTGGACTATAGGTCTTTATCAGAAGGTTTAGCTGAGTTGAGTGCTTCATGGACAATAAAATTGGACAGGTACTCATTTTCTACTGCAGTCACCATATTCCCTGGATTCGCTGCGGGGTAATGGTGTAAGTGAAATTGAATAGCTGCCATCTTATGATATTTCTTGTGCATTAAAAACATTTTTCTATCAAAGTAGTATATTTATTATGAACCTATCCATCATAATTTTGGGGGTTGACGTGCTCAACGACGTTACAGAGCAGAATGCTGATTTAGGATATGAATAATCTGAAAACGAATAGAGGAGTACATGGAAGAAAGAGCCAAAGATATTTTTTTTAAGGAATAGAATAAATACTTAAGAAGATAAAAATGGATGAGATCCACCAAAAATCTTATTTATGTTCTTTAGAAATATTACGGAAATTCTTCAAACTATGTTATTTTTTTCTGTGACCATCCAGAACTTCCTACAAATGGTAGGTTAAAACATAGGGATATCTAAAAGTTTCAATAAGATTTTGCCATAATGTTTATCGTTTGGAAGAATTGTCCTTTGTCCTTTATTTTTGTAATGAATTCCAAAAATAGTATTTATCTAGCATTTTCACCACGGAATAGAAAGAATTGCAGGAATATGAAAGTATATGCAGGTGAACTATGAATCATTTATCATATTTGAGGTTCAAAACTATTTTTAATTTTTGAGAAAAAAGTTTTCAATGGTTTGATGCTTACTACAGAATGAGCTTAAACATTCCCAACTCTGTATTCAATATTTCAATCCACAAGGGAAGCTTACATCCTCCCTTCCATCCATGCTTGAGACGCTTGTTACCTTCCTGGGACTGGTCGAGTATTCAGTATGCGACCAGCCGATAATTAAGAAAACTTTCACATTCCTGTTTACATTGACAAAGGGATAGAATCGAGTTTTAGAACTAAAGAGAAAGTTTTTGAATAAATGCTCGTTTATAACTTCCGCACGTTTTTTAAAAGTCTCGAATAATTTGGCATCAGTTAAAAAAATCATTTAATAATAATTTAGAGACACGAATTCGGGAATAGGACGGGACAATGACGTGCTTGGGAGAATAGAAGGAAAAAATGATAAAAATCCGCAAACGAATTCCGAAATCACGTGAATATTTAACTTGTGGTCCTTAAATCAAACATGATGTAATGCGTTGAAACCATATGTGCTTGTACCTATGTTTTATGTGGCCGTAGCTTATGTTCAAATAATATAGGATTCCATGTGCTTTTAATGGTTTTGCTGGGATTTGGCGGATTTTTTATGGTGGTTCTAAAAATGGAAGAACGGAAGTCAAGCACATATGCATAACTTCAGATGTTGGTACATTTTTGAGGATTTGGTTTTAGGAGTCAGAAAGAAAATACTTAAGCCATGATAGAGCTACGAACAATTTACACAGGGCACAAATCGGATAACAAAGAAAGAGACGGCTTTTTTATTGCTATAAACCAAAGATTATGCGAAACAATTTGACGGATGAGACTTTATTGAAAATACACCACAAAGAAAAGTAGCACATTGTTAAGCCACATTCAATAAACTTTCTCAAAATAATCGCTTTCATTTCTCGGACTATGAAAACTAAAATTATTTATGTAATTCGTGTAATTTATATTCTTCCGATTTTACATGGCTCCTCTCAAGGAAAACAAGAATACGGCGAAATATATAGACGCAAATAGGGTTAATTTTTTCCACAATATTTCAGCTACAAAGACGGTCTGGTCTAACGAAATCAAGGGTGTTTCCAAAATCATAGTATTTTTTATTTGTTTCAATTATTCATTTCTATATGCTATAACCAGCAAAATAAACTTAGATATAGAGCCAACAGGTTTATATTTTTGCTATGTTGAAATAAGAGAAATGTTCGAATTGTCAACACACGGAGGAAATGCTAAGGACGTCGGAATGATATAAGTGTGTACCCGCGGTGGTTCCGTGTAAGAGGTACTGGATATTTTGAACATAAGAGTATTCGAAGTTCCTGTGTTGGCAACCTACATTGCAGACATTCAATTGGAAAATGTTTAAATCCAACACTACCTGGTCACAGCCTGGTTTGGGCTCATCTATGCGAAAATATATATTCTACTCCACGGATGATGAATTCATCGATATCGAGCCTCGGAAATATGAATCTAGTCCGTCTTTTTATATCAATCGCAGTAAACAACCCGAAGGTCGGTTTGGCAGGTCAGGATAGATCCCACTCAGGAATAAGTCCAACGGCATGTGAAATCGACTCATAAGAGTAGGGTGGCCAGTTCCTTTCCCTGTACCACCTGTGATTACCTAGAATGGCCTGGTACCCGAAAAATGGTACACAGCTTTTGTGAAGCTGGGGCTGCCCAGAGGTGTCTCTCGGATTCTAATCCTTGACCAACGGTTGATAGCTCAGTGCTCTACCCAATGGACTCCCGCACCCCATGTCTTCTGTGTGTAGCTAAGTACTAAATGTTTTTAATTGGTAGCAATAATAAGGACTGTGTGATGGCTAAAATTAACACATTGTATGGCTTGGTATTATAAACACACACACACACATAGGGTTTATTTGTCTGTTTTCAGTTACTGGTTTCAACCCTATCGTCATTAGTTCTCTGTTGCCATTTTCAACATTCGACCAAAGGATTCGACCAAAGGAACACGTTATCGATACAAACCGTCCTTAGGTTTGGGATCAGTCAAAAAAGTGTATCGAGGCCATCACAGTGTATTTTCTGGATGTAATACATGTACCTGTAGCCGAAGCTGAGCAAGAAATGACCACCTTATCCATTACTATAATGTGCTTATGTTAATACGGAAAGGCTGCACTGATGGTGAAACTTCTCCAGCATGAGAAGTAGTCCGCTAATCGGATGGCTGAAGTATTTTTTGGCTCGATATGTTCAACACGGGAAGAAAAAATCTTCAAGGTTATTCCGTTTTGATATGAGTAATCCAACATTGAAATTGAAATAAAATAATTTCATATTCACGTGCTCGTCTTCTCTTTTACCTGCTTGCAGGGATCCATCCTATCCGCGTCTATAGGTATTCGAGATTACGTTCAGTGAATCACGAGGCATGGACAGAAGTCGCCCGGGCATTAGTCCCCTCCCTCTTTAATATTTTGAAGTGAATCCGCAAAATGCGCACGAAGTATCTCCATCGCACCCGCTAACCCCGGAGGCATTGTCTCCATCGCCGTTCGCCCCTGCGCACGACGCTCTGCACTCCGATGAAACTCATCTCCCCAATATAGAGGAATGCTTTAGCTCTACCTCCCCAACCTCACACTCCGCCCACCCTCGCCAATGTGCGTCATGACGGCATCCATGAACGCAACGCCCCGCTACCCTGTTTCCAAGGTATCGGTTTAGAGGTGCCGGGGTTCCGGCTTAGCCAGCGTCGTCACTACCCACCAACTTTGCATCGACCTGCCCCAACTCTCCCCCGACTCCTCCCATTGCTCCTTCATTTTACCGTCTGCCCTACTGTCGCCCTCCCGATCTCCCGCTAACACCCCTCGCATTCCCCCTGCACCCGCTTGGAAATCCCCTCTTCGCCCCTAAGGCTACACCCATCCCGAGATATCTCACCGAAGCACGTATCCCAACTGCGTGGCTCTATTTGTTCGAATTCAAAGTAAAATGCTGGCATTTTCGAGCAGATCTGTTTAAGGGGCAAGCGAGGTAGTAGGGGATGAAAAGAAGGGGTATACGCGGTAGTGGAATGCCTTGGAATTTAATTCACGGAGGGGCGGACGAACCGGAGAGCGTATGAAAAGTAGACTGGGAAAGGAGGGTGGGAGAGAAGGATAGCAGGTGAGAAGTAGAGCGGGAGAGAAGTAGATTGGGAGAGAAGGTTAGTAGGTGAGAAGTACAGCGGGAGAGAAGGAAAGTGGGTGAGAAGGTTAGTGGGGAAGGAGAGAGGGGTTGATTTGATAGATTTTATTTTTCTTTTACCTGAGGTGGATGATTCACATTTTGTTCCCTTTGCCCCCACCCCAAGGCTCAGGTGGTACAAAATATAACAACAGAATATCCGGATATATTATGTTATCAACAGGCTATAGAACAGTACAGAATAAAAATGGCTGAATGAGGAACAGCAAAAGGACATTTTAAATTGAACACGTATATCAATTGATTAAAGTTTAATTTTTTGTTTGCACAAAAGAATCACAGAAATATCACTATAAAATTACGTCGATGGTACTTTTTAGAAACACATAAATATAACTGTAGATAAAAGATTAATGTTTTCAGCATAACATTTCAGATTTAGGTGTTAAACAAAATATCACAGTGATATCACTGGACATAAGGCAGTAATGGTACATTTTATGTTAACACAAGGAACAGAATAAATTTATGTAACGGATAAAAGGTAGATAATGCCTTTGAAATTTTAGGTTTTGTAAAAATATATCACAGTATTATCACTAGAAAATAGATACAAAATTGATATAGAAGATCGCTTTTTCCGAATTATATTAAATATTATAACAGTATTGCAATATTTTAAGCACTGATTAGTTGCAGCGGTTAATGTTGTCTTCAAAGATCCTTGTAAAAATAAATAGCAAAATGAACACCATAAATGTGTAACACCATGGTTTTTTAAAGTGTCTATATACATTATGTATCAATATATGGGGACACGGTATTCCAGTGGTTAGAGTGCTGGGCTACTGGCCGGAGGGGCCAGGTTCGACTCCAGGTGAGGGCTATGGGCACGATTAGCTTCTCCCAAGCTGTGTACCATGTGTCGAATACCAAGTCATTCTGGGAAATCACAGGTGGTACAGGGAAAGGAACTGGCCGCTCCACCTTGATGAGTGAATTTCGCTCCCCAACTCCTTCCTCTACTTATAAGTTAACTACGTCTCCCTCCGTGAGTGACGCAGCCGATACACATTCCTCGAGAAATGCGACGACTAGGTACGACACCTAGTACCCCCACAATATTAAATTTCAGATTTTTATATTTGGGACTGAAATAAAATAAAAATAAAAAAATAAAAAAAATTACCTTAAGAGACAATGGGATTAGGCTGTAGACCTCTCCTAAGGGGCGTAATACTACATCATAATGTTAATTTCCTTCTCATTTTACGTAGGGTTTTAGACTACTAAAATTATAAGCTTCTCTTTCTACATCGCATTCCTCTGTTAGGTAGCATGCGTGGGTCCCTATATTGCGAGATATTTTATACAGTTCCGTGGATAAATGGAAAAAAATATGAAGCGTTTTTAAAGAAGAGTTTGATACCCGCTGAGGGCGTAACAAAACTAGATCCCCAGGTCTAAAATCGTGGGTACGCCCTTTCTGACGTTTCAACCCTCAACTTCTCCCTTTGGCAAACTCTGGTCAGCCAGCTCAGTGAAGACTTTTTGGGGATTGGGATCATTTTCCGGCATGTCTATCAGGTCTAGGACCAACCAACGCGTCCGTATTCCAAATTGCAATTCAAATAGAGTCAGCCCAGTACTCTCATGTTAAACATTATGGGCACTTTCCCTATCTTCCGCTATTCTTCTCTCCCTCCCTCACTCCATCTTCCCCCTATCATGTAAGGAAAAATGCACAGATATCGGGAAGGGAATAATGAGTGCTCGCTGTACTGCGGCTACATCCTAGAACAGGATGTTGAAAGGAAGTAATAGGAGGTATCCTTTATCTCCTATTACAGGTGTTTACTATGTATTATTTGCATTAGGTTATTATAACCTTCTTGCGTGGACTTCACTCTTATTATACCATAGTTTCAAAAAATGTTTATTTAAGGATTCCGATCAATTAGAAAAAGGCATTTAGAAAATCTGAATTAAATATTGATTATTAAAGTCTGAAAATATTTTTGGCGTTTTCTTGGATAATATATACTTACCAGTCCTTAGGTAATCACTTTTCTAGAAAACCTTTTGTGACAGAAGGTTTAGTAATTATTTTTATACTAAAAATCTGGCATTTTAAATGGAATATAATTTTACGTAGGGTTTTAGACCACTAAAATAAAAAGCCTCTCTTTCTACATCGCATTAATCTATTAGGTAGCATGCGTGGGTCCCTACATTGCGGAGATATTTTATACATAACTGCGTATTAAAGTCGTATATTTAGTTGCCCTTTTGGTGGCATAATTGATCTATATCTCATTTTTCAAGTGTTCCTGAGTTTCTTCGAGATATTTTATATCTTTTTAATGCTACAAATTTTGCAGTTCAAATTCATTTTTTATCTAAGTCATATATACATCCACATATTGCAGTTCGGGGTGGCGTTACAATGACGGATTTTCACCATTTTTTGGGCCTACAGCAAGAGGCTCCGGATGGCTGAAAACTCAAGGAAGGACTTTTGTTGTCACAGGCGTTTCTCAAGGAAAGACCTTCATTGACTGAACACTTACACAGGTCAACTAAATCTAGGAAGGACAGTCAGCTGTTGGTCTTCTCGATAAAAGTAACACTTTTGACGAAACAGCATGTTTATTTATTCCTAATTCTCTTATGACTTTAGTATCTATTTCATACGTTTCTTTATTTGATTTCTACCAGAATTTTTGAAATACTTCTTTTGATAACATATTTTGATTTCAATTAAATTTTCTTGGGTCATTTTGGCCTTTATAGAAGAGAGATACATTCATCTTCTCTATTTAAATTCTATTTCAATTGTCTCCACTTAACTTCCTGTTTTACTCGGAGTCGTCAAGAACCTACTTTTTTAAATAATTCTTTTAGCATTTTTTAAGATTAGTTTACCAGTATAGCGCATGACTTGTCTTAACCCACTTTTATTTTTCCGTACCATGGAGTGTATGAGAGATATTCAAACTTCAACATCAATATTTTTTGTTAATGGACTGATAGTTTTTACTTTTTTACGACCCCCTTCCCTCTGGTTTTGTTAGTTTGCCCGTAATTATATTTTTGTGAATTATTTTATGCCCTGGAAATCATCAACTTGTACTGTACAAAGCTATTACATTTCGTCTCTTACGAAACTTGTATTCCACGTGTGATTTGAGGTATACAAATCTAAGCAACTTTATGGCTGCCTGACTGGACGTGAACATTTGAATGGTCCAACTGATGTGGACCAACCGATTTCATGATTATTAAACTGGGCAGAATATCGAATATTTTTACCGAAATTTTCGCTCAGAATGTCCTTTGAGAGAAATGGATTCGTGTAGATGTGGTGGGGGGGAGTGATCGTAAACACCGTCCCCAAATTTGTCATTCTACCTTGAAGAAACCATAAAGCAAAAGGAAGCTCTATTTTTGGTATGATTCCTTCTCCCACCAGCCCATTAATCTATTGGATGAATTTTTTGAGTCTTAGGGTCAACCTTTAACACCATGATATGAGATTTATTACCATAATTGAGACATGACTTCAGGTCCTGAGAGTGTCATTATGTTAAATAAATAAACAGTTTGTTTCATGCCATGACTGACCTGTCCTTCTCTGTGCTGGCAGAAGATATATAAGAGTAACCAGAGGCAGAGAAAGGGTGGTTCTCAGTGACTTAGATAAACAAATGAATTTCATAATAAAAAATGCTAATTACAGGAGAAAGGGGATTTCCGAATTATATACTTTTGTCTTATCGATTATAGTTGATTTATTATGCCAAAAAGTGGAAAATCACCATGAAATCCCGTGTTCTGGTTTATCTAACAAGAAATCGAGGGGGTGTTTGCAGACACTTTTAGGAAGTATGTCACTTTGTGCAAGTGAAACTCTCACATTCTATCGACCGGAGTCCAGCCGCTGAATTAGTGGAGAGGCTATCTCAGAGTAAAGCTCGATTGTTTGCATGGCAGGTTCAAGAGACATTCTGGACACGTATTTTCCCTAATTCACTTTCCGATCCTTGAAAACGGCTCCCAAGGTGGTGACAATGGCGTCCATAATTCATCCCTTGCTTTGGTCACCGCCAGTGGACGATCACAACGTGGACGACAGTTGGAATATCGGGCGATTGCAAGCAAGTTGTGAGTAAACGGGTGATCCGAATGCTTTCTCAGATACACCTTGTGTTTTCCTAACCATAACACCATTACCTCTTGTAACGAATCGGAGTCTTAACGTGCCGGGGACATAATGGGAAGTTTAACTTAAGACTTGTCCGGAGACGTAACGGGAAGTTCAACTTAAGTCTTGACATCTTAAAGACGCGACAACTTCGCGCGCAACTTACTACGTGCGTTAATTTAGTG
>LYUA01003780.1:60543-71334 GCA_002093875.1 Calopteryx splendens
AAAATTTTATCTACCCTTATTCAAATCAGCACCTCAAACATCTTCAACCTATAGAGGCCAACTCCTAGAAATCTTACTTTGGTGCAAAATTAAACTACAGTCATATCAGTTTATAACAGTGCATTTTTTGAATGATATTTAGAGAATAAGTTATCGTTAAACATTTCTGAAGGAAATTGGATGGGCTAATTTCCTCTGGAAATCATTCAATTCTTAATTGTCATAAAAAATAAAATTTCCGTGATTTTATCGATATTCACTCGTTTAAGTTTTTTCCAGTATTTGTTTTCACTTCGGAAATAACTAATAAATTAATTATAAATCGTTTTATTTTAAAACCAATCTGCATGCGGGTATATATTTCCAATAACACATGCCTAAACAATGGCATATTTTCGGAAATGGTAGTAGCCCAGGGGATCAGCAAATGCTAATCCCTAATCCCACCAAGGTTCCAAATACGCCTGTTAACTGCCCCAGCATAAATCGTAAAATCACCTATCACAAAATATAATGTCTCAACCTTACGGTGGCTCTCACGAAGGGGTTATTAAATGCTTAGTCATTCAATCGTATTAACAAATTTCTTCCACCTCATTTCCATCAAAATAAAACGCATTTCATACGTAAATATATAGAATTTCATGTTGCCTTTGGTATGTTAATTCAAGACCGCCCTTTCCAACCAACTGCCCCATCCCGCGTGCACGCGAGCATATATTACCCACTCCTGCCACACATAACTTCCTCAACCTCCCTCCCCCGACCGCACATGATTGCAGTGGCCACCGAGTGACCCTTGTCACTCAGCCCTGACCTACGAGGAATTTTCCAGTCCGTTCTAGAAAATAGCATCTTTGAGGTAGGAATTAAATGGTAATTTTTGTTAAGCAATCATTAATATCTCGTAAATTTCCTCAGCCGTGGCCTTTCCTTGACATTCGTGGATCTCGGTACTGGGTGGAGTATGTAAAATCCCGCTTTAAACGCTTACATTGCTGATTTCCTTCTTTTATTTTTAAATATGGAAATATATAAATAGGGGAAAACAGGTGATAAATATTTTTTCAGTTTTCCGCCTTAAATGTGACCACTTGTTTTTCTTACTGGCGTAAAGTTTACGGTGATTGTTTAATCAAATGATGGAAGATGTTCTAATTAGGCGTTCGTATTAAACTCTACATGAGGAAACGTTTAAAGATTTTCGAAAAAAAAGGGCCCATGCTATTAAATAATAAATATCTTATAACTAGCTAAAACAAGGTATGCATGTTAATGTCAATGAATTCCTGCTTATTTTATTCTCGCCATAAATGATTGACACAGAATTCATTCCTTCATTCCTAAGAAATATAATACAATTATAAATAGACATTCTTCACACCATAGCATCTCATTTTGACTACTCTACGTTTATTTTAGATCCAGGAATGAAATTCTGCCCGCAATCGTTCTCCATTTAACTTATTTCTTCTATACTATCCTAATTTTGCAGTTTTTTCCTCATAAAATTTCACGCATTCTTTTACTAAGCGCGGGATTTGGTACTATGGGGTCTCTCATGAGACTGACCGGTGGTGGAGGCCAACATCGAGATAGAAATGGCACTGATGGAACACCGACCGAGGACCGAACCTGTGATATCAGACCTGTGATACAGGAGACTTACGGATTTGGGGTGTTAATATCCCAGCGAGCCCGCTTGCAGGTGAAGAGCCTATCATCTTGTGAGAGGTTATTGGGAGGCCTTTTTGGTGGGGGCCTATTGGCTTCGCCCTGTCAGGCCCCCTGTAACTCTAGAGCGCTTGCCTGAACTCGCCTGCATACCTTGAACGCCCGAGCGGTCATTTTGACCGCAGTTGAGGGATCATACGGATCGTAGTTTAATTTAATTATTTTCAACGATAGTTATAGGAACATTAGTTAAAAAAAATATTTTAGCCGCAGAAGGCAAAAGTTTCAACTTTGGAATGAGGGTGGGTTCTTTTCGAAGGAAAAAAGTACAATAATTGAAAGGAACAAATGTAATGAACTTCTGAAAACAATGAATTTGACTTACTTTCACTTTTTTTAAGTAATTGGTTATAATTATGTGATCTAGTTAATTGTGTGATGGGTAATAATTAGAGTGCACCCCCTGTGAAACAAAATCAAATGTCAAGAGGGGGAATAAAATGAGATTTTCAATGCGCAATTCTGATATTGAAGCCACACTTCTGAAATCGAAATGAACTATTTAAGTACCTACAGAACGAAAGGAAAAGATTTTCGAGGTAGCAATACCATTATTTTATGTCTAAGAATTAAACATGTACAAAAAGTGCTACAAACATTTGGTTACCAGCTACTATAGTATATACTACTTTATGACTATCTGTGCGTTTACAATCGATAATATTATCAAGAATTAGTGAAAATATAAAAAAAAGTTTATTTACACCGGGAACATCAGAAGCATACATGATATGCATTTTACAAAATTAATTTATGTGACTTGAGTATGTGTAACGCAAAAAGGTTTTTTTTACTTTTTACAATTTGATGGGTCTTATTTCGGCATTTGGGAACGCTACAAGTAATGTGGTTGATTTTCTCTTCAATCACAGTGTACGAATCATCAGATCCACCATTGGCATCGGAATTAGAGGGTTCTTCACATCGAAGCTCATCAGTTTGAAATAAATTAAAGTTGCGGCGCAAGATCTCCCTTCCCCTGGCTTCTTTGTAATGGACCCACGCATTGATTACACGAATTTCAAGGATTTTTTGAAAACCGTGAACTGGCCAACGTCTTGTCGGACTTCGGATTGAATACATTCGGGCCATTTGGTCGACAGTGTCCACACCATATTTCATAGAGTTGTAAAATGGCACTGATTCGGGAAATTATTTTTTCGCCGATTGAAATTTCGATCTAGGAATGAAGGGTAATAAGAACCAGGACATTTTTCTTGACTTTTCCTTGATGAGGAATCATTTGTCTTCGTGAGAAACCATTGTAGGTACAGAAAGGTGAGTGATGACTCACATGCAATAATGGTCTTATCTCACGACGCAACATATGAAAGAAATCATTACACCAAAATGATTTCCTCATCAAGTTAGGAAAAGTCATGAAGGGAAATGGTTCAATGATAAAAAATAAATGGGGGGCGGGCACATGAAAAGTCATGTGTGGTCAAAATGACCGCACCGGCGTTCTAGTGTTAATCTGGCACTTATTTTAGAAATGCTCTTATATTCCTGAAGATAATTTTTTTGTTGTATGTCTCTTCAACCATATTAATACATGATTTTCCCGGTTCATTCCTTCCTCTAAAACGATACACGCTTCTCTGATTATAAATTTTATTGTTGGATTTTCATCCATTCTCTTATGACGAATCAGCACTCAAAGTATTCTTCCCACATAACTGTACAGCTCTTATTTCACACTTGTCTCATAGGGATGCATATTATTATTTATGTAACTCTACGGGTGAAAGCAGATTTTTTATTTCTACTGAAGACACGACCACGAATACTCCCAATAGCTTTATCTACTCCTCTACCATCCTTTCTTTCTTTATTTCTAGAAAGGAAAACGAACGAAAAACTTTTTCGTCCGTTTTCCTTTCCTTTCATTTCACCTTTTACATCCATCTCCACACCCGCATCTCAAAAGCCTCCTACTTACGCTTTTCATCATGCCGCAACGACCAAGTTTTCTAGGCATACGTAATCACGCCTATTTTAGTCTTCACCAAGTTTTTTCTTGTATCCTAACCGAATACCATGTCGTCAATTCAGTCCTTGTAAAAGCTTCTTTACCTAATACGATTCTTCGACTAATATGCTTTTAATATTGCCCATATTCGTTTAAAACACTGCCCTATTACCTCGAATATTCAACCTTCTCATCTTTATGGTCTCCCCCACTCAATGCACATATTAGGTAATCTAGGTCTTGAGAATAACATTACCTTTGTTTTCTACTCATTCATTTTCATTCCATTTCCACCATACTGGCTCTGTAATGAGCTTATCAATTAGTACAACCACTTTTGTGATTTTGTAATTAAAGCTTGATTACCCAAAAACCTGACTCATTTGATAAATTCCCCACCTACTTCTATTCACTCATTCTTCTAGTCCTTCCCACATCTACCTTAGAATATTTCCCCACGTATACGTTGAAAAGTACGGTCGATAACGACTTACCCCACGGCCCTTTACTGCTCACCCTGCTTCTCCATCCGTTACCCTCGTCTGTGCAGTGTGAGACCTGTACAAGTTTCGAATTAGTCTCCTTCCCCTCCAATCAACTCCTTCCCCTTCTTGCAAAACCTTCATTAGGTGCTCCAAATTTACTCTGTTAAACACCTTCATGAGATCTGTGAAGCAGACAAATACATCCTGACTATACTCTAAATTCCTTTCTAACAGAGATCATATTAGTGCTATAGCGTCAGGTGTACCCCTCATAAATTCATACTTATCCTCTCCCAAGTAAACGTTTGTCGTATCCTCCATCCTGTTATTAATGATCTTGAGTACCACCTTTGCTACGTGCTAAATGAAACTAATTGTCCTATAGTCCTCATATACTGCATTTCCCTCTTTTGGGATGGGAATTAATACAGATGTGACATACCCCGTACTCGACCATCTAATTTAGTCAACATTTATACTGATTCTGAAACACACAAGTATACCTTTCATACAATAATGTGAGGAGTTTAATTTTTCTATTTTGCTGCCACAGGTGTGTTACTCTTTATGCTTATTTTCTATTCGAACGAAATACACTAAAGCTTTTTCACGTCTGTTAGTTTCTAAAGTACACAACTGGCTTTCACAAGTATTCTACAGAGATTCATGAAAATGAAATCATTCACTCGTTAAACTAATTCACCAACATTATGAGTTTTTTTTAATATTTACTTTTTATCAAGTAAGCCGTTAATTATTGAGACATTTTCTTTTTAATTTCTTCTTTTAATGAAAAAAGCTGAATCAGTCGCTGCATTGGGTACATGCGTACTTATTTATCTGTGATATAGGAATAGGTATTTGTCGTCATAGTTATATCATTTTTAATCACTACAATGGCCAAAAACCTTGCCTGAATTGAATATTTAATAATAACTCCATTCCACAGTAGCGAAAAGATTGCATCGAGTGCATCCCAAACAGCAGGGAGAAGATGGATGCATCTGCAGCGTGCATGCAATAGGCCGCCCTCATGGGGTCTCTTAGTGTACTCTGTGCGCATGACCTGACAGCATTAATCTAACGGAGTCGGATGTAGCACGCACCACCCCTCTAGGGCCATCATGTCGGCAAAACATTTGGTGTGTACCACAGAGTAATCGGTAGACTATTTACGGCAAGCAAACAAGTTTATAAATAATAATATGATGGCGGACGTGTTTGCTAAATTACATTTACCCTGTCGAGCTTGGTAGACATTACCGTAATGCACGATAAATATTGTCGAATTGTCGAAAACTGTCTGTCAAATTTGTTAGAATAGTTTACTAGCGTTTGATTGGGTTCAAGTAATTTCTGGGGTCTCTCAGAGTGAGTGGAACTTTATTTTAATGTGATAAGTTCCAGGATAAAATGTAGAATTTGCTATTTACCGAAAAAAAACGTAGTTCATAGGTAAAAAGGACCCAAATACATTCAAGCAATCAACATAGCATTCAAAAATGATGTGAGGATTGGTTGTTTTAAACATAAATAAATAGAAAATATGCACTCAGACCCTCTCTATAGATGATCTATTTAGTGCAGCTGTCAATATAAAGCACTTGGGTGTCACATATACATCGGATCTTGCTACATCTGCGCAGCACACTCGGGGCCACCCGGGAGATGCTAGAATTTTTAAAGCGCGTCGTAGGAAAATATGCTCATAAAAAAGTGAAAGGAGGAAAATATTGCTTTTTATAAAGACCACGCATTGAATATACTGTAAGCATTTGGGACCTAAATCGAAAAAAAATTCTTTAATATACTAAAATACAGAGGAAAGAAACCAGTATCCTTAAGATCTTTTAAAAAGAGGAACGTAAACTTCACGCCTTAAGTAGGTACGTTATTTTGGATGGGAAGCCTACGATAATCAAAGAATCATGGCCAAATTTAGATTATTAGAAGGTTATTGTGTGATTTTTAATGCTACGTTGAAAAAGTGATGCGAGCCCCTCCCTATATTTTCAAGCCAGAAAATGGTGATAAAATTAGAGAAAAATCCAGTCAGCAGATAAATTCAAGAATCCAATTCCTCTCTTTCAAGATCTACAATGATAACAGAAAGTAGGGAAAACCATATCCATTGCAAAGAACAAGTACATTCATGGTCTAACCTTACAGATTAGCCTTTGCTTTCACATTCATTCACGGCCGGTGTACTAAAACCTTTTGCCCCCCACTTTGTGGTGGGCTAGGGGTTATTTTGGGCGTTATTTTGTGGATACCATGTAGTTCAGATTTTCCTTTTATTAATTGCCATCCACTATTAAACTTAAAACATGACTGCCAAATACACATTACATTACAATTTAAGTTGATTTTTATGTTATTAATTTTTAAATAAGGCTCGTGTTCTCAAGGATGTAGGAATTGACTCGAAATTAAATTTGAATTGTTTCGATCATCATCAGTGGAAATATATCGTTAAGGTTCCATCATACTATGGCTATCCACTACATTCCAGGCTCTTAATAAAACTTCAACCAATATATGACTTTGACATTTGAACTATTACTTATTTGGGAGTTTATAATCGTATTCCAATCTTGAAATCATGCTTTCACATTGCTACGCTTTTAGTTCGTCATTAGATTCAAATATTATGTTCACCCAGATTCCTTCAACGACTTCATACTAGTTCACCACGATTTTGATAAATTGGCCCGGGGATTTATTAAAACGGTCGTTTTTCATCGTCCACTGGGGACCTTTATATGGCCATAAAAAATCAGTTTTCTTTCATTGAGTCTTCTTCAAAATGTTCACTTATGTTGGAAGTTAAATATATATTTGATTTTTAAACTTATTACCGCGTTAGTAATAATGCCTGGAGGGGAAATATTGGAACAAAATATTGCATTTACATCTTATCCCTGGACAAAATATATTTTTTTTTCTACCTGGATCCTAAATGAAGTTTAACAGCCTAATGATTTAACAGCTGATAAGCACGCGACTCAAATGTTTCCGTTGGAGAAGAGGATGGAGCATCGGTCCGCGCCTTTCATCCGTATAATTTACCTTGGTGACTTTTTAATCGCCATCGCGAAGCAGTCACTCACGTCTAAGGCAGGCGTCTCCATTCGAAAAGTAATTTTTTTCTATTCGTGGAAATTAAGTGTACGAAAACCGTTTTTCTCTCGCACCCTCTCAATGTCATTACCAGAAATATATTCTATTGCAGCTGCAGGACATTTACGGTTATTTTTATATTTTGTTGTAAAGGAAGGTAGAAAATCAAAGTACTTCATTTTGAAAGAGCACGACCGCATCCATGTTCACGCTGGTGATCATGAATATGTAAATCTTGTCAGGCATATGAATTTGGGAGTAGACCACTTATTTGTATAACTTTTTGACATATTTTACTCTTCAGTAGAGGAGTCAAATATGTTTTTACTCCTCTACTGTTTGAGTTTTAATCTTCAGTAGAGGTGTAAAATATGACAAAAGCCATGCAGTACCACTTTTGACAATTTTGGATCAATTTCCAATTTATTGTAAAAATTGAAATATAAATCCTTCATATTATTATACGCTAATAACTGCCACTACCCTGTTGAAGCTCGCTTTCAACCACAATCTTCATCTAATGATCCTTCAGAAAAAATATTTGCGCTCTGAGTCACCTGACATGGGTTTTCATTGGTTTCTGGAGAAACTATTGACTTACTTTGCCGAAGATAGCTTAATTCAGGCATTCAATTTAACTGACTTGATTATGTTTAAATCAATCGTAATTTGAAAAAATACTAACTAAATGGTCACATCACCGTCATCCTGTTATTGTTTATTATATGCTGCAGAGTTATATTCATGGTCATGCTTCTTTTTTTTGGCTTTTGTGTGCCCACCATCCTCGGTAAGGGTTATATACCTTATAAAAATTACATTGCTGCTAATTATTTAAAAATTATAAAGCACTCTGTCTCTTTTTCATCGGAAAGAACAGCGAGCGTAGAGCAATTTCCCACTGGGTCAGATTGTATTTATACTGATTAAAATGTTTATTTACAGTTCTTTCAATTTCATTCATTGCATAAATTCTCCCAAATTTGTCATTAGATACCAATACGCCATCGATGTGGCTTTACTTTTCAACAGCCAACGCATAATTTATGTTTGAAATCATTCGTGGACGTATCTCTTAAGCAGGTCGGAAAGCACGTACACAATGTAGGGGTTGGCAACTCCAAATTTTCATTTGGATAGGCGGTAACGTTTACCCCCGCCAAAATTAAACAACCAGTGAAAAACCATGTGAATTTTTACAACATAAATTAACGTAAAAGAAGTAAAATTAAATAATACAAAAGTTGTATGCGCAGTGCACGGATCTGAGAGCCTTACGGTAGCATGAATGCCGACCAACCCTCTATTATTATTCTACTAATTTTCCACCACCCTCTCACCTTTATGGGACTAATTTTGTAACAGTATTGCATTGCTGATATTTTTCATTTTAGTGCATAGATACTTTTTAAACGAAGGTAAGCAATAACTTCCTCAAAAATTCAAATTGATTTTCTCCATGACTATGCCTTAAAAATATTGTGACTAAAAATATGTAGAATCGCTAAATGTCTCTTTGTTATCTCCTCCGTAATTTTGATCAATATGAATTTCAGATTTGTGATGACTGTTCTGTAATTCTTAAAAGCTTGTGTTTTACGTTCAGTCTTCTGAATATGCTTCTCATTGATGTGAAAAATTATTAGACCATTTTGACTTGCTGGAACGATTAATGCCCTACGGCAAATATAAATTCTGAAGTGGGAGTTTAGTTGAGTCAACCGCTGTAGCATAAACGTATGCGAAAAAATACAATAGACAAAAATCATTCGCCTAAACTGTAACTCGAACCCAGATCCCTCCATTTCCGGTGAGTTGCTTTATCAAGTTAAGCTACCCAGGCGTCCTCTTCAAAAATTCATCGTTTAAATTGATTCTGAAATTATTTGGTCTGGAATAAATTTCCCTTGCATCAGATGAGCTTTTTGAAGGGAATGCTTGAATTATTCAACGAATAATTGATTGAACATCAGATGTAATTCCACGGTTCTATTCTATTTTAATAAAGTAAATGCAATGCTAAATGATGTATTTAAGTTTCACCTTATAATTGATCATTAAAAAGTTCATGCATCACAGAATTTTCTTTAATTATAACCTCCTTAAATTAACCAATAATATATTACTGGATCAGGATGGAATATAGGGGCCAGAGAATAGTATATTTTAATTGTTCAAGGATTATAAAATTACTCCTTCTTAGAATATATTTCATTAAACTGAGTTTATATTTATTTGATATTCTACTGGCTTAGGGAAGTTACTGATTAAAACAAAACCTCTAAATTATCACAATTATTTAATCATTTTCTAGTATTCTCCTTCACTTCTTATTGACAACTTATGTTCCCAATCATTTCTTTACTTTACCTAGCCTATGCAACACGCTCCCTTCGATTACTGTCAACAAGAAACACTTGTTACAAAGTAATTTATTTACTTATCCTGCCTTACTTGGATTTTACATAATAGATTTCCTTGGTCCCTCAGCATGCCAAAACATTTTCTTTCGTATCCCTTTCCGTAAATTTCATTTGTTCCTTCTTCTCTATACCTATATTTAAAAAACAAACCGTATCATGTCATTATGTCTCAAAAACATAGTTTTCGTTTCACACAAAACCAAGCTCCATATCAACGCCTGAACTGGAAGGTTATTCACATCTTTGCCCAAGGTCCTTGACATCAATTTCGCTACTTGTAAAAGCTTCCTTAACTAACACTATATTTCACCTAACTATATGGAGTCGATCTATGGCGCTGAAGGTCACCGGTTCGATTATCAGAGACGGCAAATATTTTACAGCTTTTGGAAAAATCGAAATTTATGTTTTTTTCCGGAATTCATGCATCAAAGCACCCAGCACTAATGGTGAAAGGTTTCACCATACGGCAAGGATGGCGCAGATCAAGTAGATCGTTTCGGTATCAACTGCCATAGCTGTGGGCGAGAGCGACAGTCAAGGAATCGGCCGCAGTACTGCGATGTGGAAGGTAACGGGAAACCACCACATTACTAACACTTGAAGATGCAGCCTTGCATTCAATATGACGTGATGCCATTCCTCCCGGTAAAATATTCCGTAGGTAAAATTGACCCCCAATCGGATCTCCGGGTGGGGACTACTGGGACGGGATTATCAGTCGAGGTGGACAAATGCAGGTTATGGACATGTAACGTGAGGTCTCTGGGAGTGTGTGGGAAGCTGGAGACCTTAAAGATGGAGATGAAGAGACGGGTTAGACATCCTGGGAGAGAGAGAAATAAAGTGGGCCGGGACCGATGACTTCTGGAGTGACTGATATAAGGTGATGTACTCAGGAGACGACCGAAAGATCGTAGGAGATGGCATCTTACTCAAGAAAGAATGGGCAAGAAGAGTCAAATCGTGCTGACAATACAACGAAAGAATCCTGATGCACTAAACTTATCTACACGATACCCCGCAAGCCGCCGCTAGGGCGTGTGGCCGGGGGGGG
>LYUA01003786.1:11936-24192 GCA_002093875.1 Calopteryx splendens
ACAATAAATTTATATTTCGTGTGGATCGCAAAGTCTTATTTCTATTGTTATTGAACAAAGGATTGACCAGCTCACCTCAAAAGGATCCCATTCGTTTGCCCTCGACTCAGTGCCATGATCATTCCCCTCAAGCGATCTTTCTGCACCGTCTGCAATGTCTCCATCCGACTGGACCACCCCCCATGGAGAAGGTGCTGCTCCTCAAAGTGCGAGCAGATGAGGTGGGAAACGAGGCTGGCCTCCGACTGGGATGGAGACTTGGGTCCCTCGATGAGGCCGCTTTCATCATCCAAAAGGGTCACCTCCCTGCCCTCCTCCTCTGCCTCCACTGCACGAGACATTTCCTCAGCTTGCCTGCAGAGGAAAAAAAAGGTGGAGTCAGCGGTGGGAAGACACAAGTTGATTATTGTTGGGGAAGGTCTCAACAGCCTCAAACTACATTTGGAATTCCAAGGAAGTAGCTCAACAGGAAAGAATGCAAGATGATACGGCTGAAAAGATAAAGCAGCAATCTATAAGATCACAAGTTTAACTTTGTACATAGCAAATGTAGTACTAATATCTTCAAAAAATGGATGGGGAAGATGGCAAAAAAAATCTAATTGAAGATTAATTTGTATTTAGGAAGGGGAAGAAAGCATGTGATATTATAGAAGTAATGAGAACATTAATAGAAATTAATAGGGAATAACAAGAATTATTGCTTTCTTCATGGATTTTTCGAAGGCATTCAACAGAACAGAAGAGATAAAGTTAATTAATGCATTACAGAAGATAGGAGTGAACTGGAAAGGAAAGCATCTAATTCAAAATCTGTACAGATGAATCAAATTGCATTAGTGGATAGAGAATCAGAATGGAAAATGCCATGCCGAGTAGAAATGACACTAGCAATTGAACTAACATAGTTAATAAGGTAGGTGTTAGGCTTACCTGAGGTCTAATGCTGCTATGTCTTCATCTCTCTGTGCAGCAAGACGCTGAAGAGCTCTAGCGTGGGCATTTTCACACTTGAGGACTGTACTCAGTGATGGGGAATGGACCAATGAGTGATAAGCTGCAGCAAATGTGACTTCATCTACTTCCTCTGAGTTAACACTATTATCTTCTGATGACCATTCTATGGTGGACTGTTCTCCATTTTTCACCTCCTTTTTGTACTTTCCATATGACAGTTTTCCATATTCTAATGTTTCCTGAAATTTTCATTTTGTTCTTCACATTGTGATATATGTATGTCACACAACAAAAAACATTAAATGAAGTTATGCATGCTTAGTGAGATTTTACATTAGAAGCCTACCTAAACCTACTTCCAATGACATACTGATACAAATCCCAAGAATAAATTCATCCCCAGGCAAGATCTCATAAACAAAATAGGAGCATGTTTATTATAATCTTCATAAGTATTTCACCATTTACAGCCTGTGTTCTAAATGGAAGTCAGACGCATAAGCATCATGTGCTAATTAAGAAATTTAATAGTGAATAAGGAAAGATACCAGTTTCTAAAAATTTACTTTCATTACCAACCTAATGTTGAAAAATTGGAATTCATACAAAATGTGTCACAGAAGCATTAATATTAGGTAAAATTCACTGAGGAGGCTGTGACTTTGTGGAATTCCATACTTAAAACATAGATTAGTTTAAATTTTGTATGTTATGTAAAATATACAAAATTAAAACTATTGTGTTTTATTCATGTTAGGAATTGTGCCATTAAATAAATCCCATAATCATTCTGGTCACCCAAGCTGTGGGTTGAATCATTGTCACTGTGTGAGAATACTGAATAGTTAATTTACAAACCTCAACGAACATTGAATGAAAAGGGGAAAGGAACATAAGTATTAGGATGATGCAGTGGTGAGTGAAATGGTTAGTGTGTCACACTAATATTTCCACATCACTTCCATATTTAATTTACTTGTATCATCATCCGAGACGCTGAATTTGAATTTAATCTCATTATTCGCTATTCAAAACACATCAATCAAACAACAATAAACGTTTACGACCAGTGAGAGATTATTTCAGATTGTAGTTTACAAAATCTTTCCACATTTCGCTACTATTTATTTCAGACTTTTCATTTATGGATAATTACGTAAATATTACTATGACGCATCCATTTTATGACAAAGTAATTTTAATATAAGTTGCAGTTGCATAAGAAACGACGACCATTACGAATCACTTTTTGCAAATACAAGCATGCCGTCACAAGATAAGAACGAAAAATATACGAAAATAAGATATTCAATAAATCTTAATCGAGTTCACATACCTCTCTGAAAGCCGTTTCCCAGGCTTTAACTATTTCATTCTCTAGAGCTACATCACCCTCTTTCACCTCTTCCAAAAGTTTCTCTGCAACATCATCAGACAAGTTCAAAGTCTCCTTCTCCACAAATGCCTTAAGCGCTGGATATAGATCTGTTGCAATAATTAGGATTAATTTTCAAAATATAAGTTACATGCTTTTGCAGTTTCATCTTATACGGTAATATAAACAGCGGTAAGTACATGAAACAAAATGTGAAATTACCAATTAGTGTTCAACATAAAACAGATAAAATACGTTTACTACCTCTTTCAATGTAGCATGGCAGTTTGAACATAGATATGATTCGACTAGTTAGTTCCTTTGTACATCCTCCGAAAGGTATTTCAATTGGGATTTCAATTTTAGACTGGTGATTAGTTGTCAAAGCGGGCACATAATAAGTGAATACAACCTCTCTCGTATGCGATTCCTGAGTGCTCATATTTACTCCACAGCAACAAATTTAGTTATAAATGATACAATTATTACCTCATTATGGAACTCAGTTTTCATACACAATTCCAGAGTAAATACAAATAAAAAATTCACTCCCCCCAAGTTGATACACCCACCATTGCACACACCCTCATTTCGCTCTTCACTTATCACTTCATTTCTCGAAAATTATTCCGCCAAATTTAAACTGCATTTAAGAAAGGCCGAAAAGAATTTCACAGTTTATGTGATGAGGAATATAACTTATTTAAGAAAATCTAGTTTTCTCATATCTCAAAACAAGATTTATAAAGGCTTTTAGTTTAATTATATTTATATTATCCCATGAGGGTTACAAGAGCCCTTCATCTTGCATTACGTGTTTTATTACGTTTCGCTATAATTTATAATTGGTTTTGCAGGTAAAATTCACTTTTAAAATAAGGGACAGTGAACTGCCAAATAATTTTTCTTCGCCGGTCAAGGATATATAAACTGATGTTTTTCCAACTATAGCTGAGATCCCAACGAAGAGCTAGAGTAGATACGTTGGGACCAATGATAATATACCAACCAACCGGGACCAATACGATTATTGATGCCTTCAGATTAAAAAATATGTATATATATTTTGATAGAAATTTTTGTTTGAATTAGTGAGTAGAGACGCCAATATTTTCAATACATAGTATCTTTATGTTAATAACTTTACTCAAAAAGCACAATAGCCTTCACATTATTGAGAAAATATAGGTTGTAAGCCTGAGCGGCACTAATAATCTTTACGAGGAGGTTATGCGTTTAGATAATATACTGATCAAAGAGTATACTTTAAGGCATATAATGGAAATAAAAGTATACCATCCATATTTCTGAACTTATGAGCGGGGTAGCCTCGACTTTTTGGCAAGAATGCCAAGAACGTCAACATATCGAGCAAAAATATTTAATGCAAAGCTATCACGCAAGGTGTTTCCCTTTGTAAGTAAAAATCAGCCCATTGCTACTCAGTAATAAACCCATTCACTGTTCGCTCGCTCGACACAATCACGTTATCGGCATAAACCATGCAACGGGCTTTTCTTTATTTTCCAGCGATAATAAGAATATTGATTACCACATAGTCCAGTGGAAGCGCTTTATATAGTGACGTATTGTATGCTTGGTTCATGTAAACATTGGAATAATTTGTCCATGCCATTACTAACGAGAACTACAGCCTAAAAAATCAACTACTCGATAGTGAAACTGCAACGTGACTCTTACCACTACATCAGATGAATACTACGATTATTTTATTATTTATCGCCTTATTCTGAGGAATATAACACTTACATGAGATTATAAGGTTTTCATGGCGGGTGGTGACGAACGCAGTAGCGCCTACTCTCGGCTTTTAAGGGTGCTCAAGGCATGCGGAGATCGTAGCGACGACAACCCTCCTCCCCCACGACCCGTCACTTCTATAATTTATAGTGAAACTTATAAAAAAATTAGTTTTATTGATGAGGTATACCCGAAGTAGGCAAAAAACATAAATACCAACGAATTATATAACGGAAATCTTATTTTGTGAAAATTTCCGGCCCGTAGTGAAAAGTTCTTGATTCTTCCCGTAAATTTCTCAAACATAGCATCCCAACCTCGACGTTAACACATCCGTTACTCCTGAGAAATATAACACTTCCCAATCCCTTTCCCACCCTACGCTGCGGTTGCCGTTCAATCGAACTGGGTGTCACTGCAACCTGAGGCCTTTCGCCTTCTTTTTAGGTGTTGTGGGCGTCTTATTCCATTCGGCCACAGTGGGACCTTGATTGTGGCGGCAGTTGCAATTTCAAGAGTTATCTAATGCCACGCGAGAATGTATAAAGTTCTCCAACTAGAGAAAAATGAAATAATAAAATGAATATAAAAAAAAGCCCACAAAGAAACTCAACGTCTCCCATTGCGTGCCGAAGAGAAAATCTCCCGGCGACTAGTTCCCATCAGTCGCGCTTCATTTTTCGAAGATACAACCTGCATTGACGATCTTCTCCAAAGGAGTTAACGGGAAAATATACTACTCGAGGCGAATTGCAGAGCAGTTTCCGCTTGTTCCTCCAGAACTATGGCGTCGACCGATATGGCGCACCTCGTGTCCAACGAGCACTTACTCGAATCCATCAGGATACTGACTGGACGCACCGACGTCGTCCTCTGCGAAGACGTCGACGTTCACCGGGCCACCAGCGGAGTCGAGGGGTTCCTCTCAATAGTCCTCCGCGTCAACGTCAGCTACCACTTCCACGACGACCACGAGGTCAGGCGCAAGACCCTCGTGGTGAAGCGCTTCCCCCAGACGGAGATGCTCGTGGAGTTCTCCCAGCAGAGCGGCATCTTCTCCCGGGAGGGGACGTACCTCGACAAAGTCGTGTCCATCATGAAGAAGCTTTCGGGTGGAAAGGTTGACATACCCCTCCCAGAGTGCTACCACATCGTCTACGGCGGCGAGAACGACGCCATCGTGATGGAGGACCTCACGGAGAGAGGATACCGCACGCCAAGTCCTTCCTACTTCTCCGAAGGCCTTGACCTGTGCCACTGCAGCGTCGCGATGCGGAGGCTGGGGTGCCTCCACGGCCTCGCCGTCGCCGCCGAGAGATCCCTCCCGCCGGAGATCGGGGGTTGGTTGAAGGCTTACCCGCCTTTCTCCAGGGAGGTGTGCTTCTACGAGGCACCGCCGGGCGTCCCACCGAGTCCCCTCACCGGGATGACCCAGAACGCCATAGAGACGGTGCTGCTGCTGTCCAAGAACATGGATGGGCTACCGAAGGAGGCGGAGGCATCCGGTAAGCTGGCAATGGTGTTGGAAGGACTCTGGTCGACTCTCTGTCGACTGGTGAAGGCGAATCCGGGGAGCCCAAACATCCCCTGCCACGGCGACTGCTGGATGAACAACCTGATGTTCCGCTACGACGTGCCAGACGACGGGTCAGGCACCGAGAGGGCCGTGGATGTGAAATTCATCGACCTTCAGGTGACGAGGTACTGCCACCCGGCGATAGATATCCTCTACTTCATGTATCTAAGCACGAGGAGGTCCTTCAGGGAAAGTCACCTGGACGAGCTGCTGTCCGAGTACCATGCATCAATGAGCGAGACTTTGAGCACGGTGAACGGTGGTGCTCCCCCATTGTCGCTGGAACAGCTGCGGAGAGACGTGCATGGGGAATACAAACCATTCGGGGTGATCGTCGGAGCGGTGATGACCCCCTTCTTCATGCTGGGAGAAGATTTCGTGCGAACGGACCCGGATCAGTTGACTCCCGAGGCGATTGACAACATGCTGAAAACGGGAAACGCGGACGTGGTCCGCACTCGCTACGCCCAAGATCCAAATTTCAGGTCTAGGCTGGAGGAGATGATTAGGGAGTTGGTCGAGTTAGCTTTTCCGCACGGTTTGAATTCTACGGAAGAGTCCCCGCTCCTGCAGTAATTTCTCTGGTTTTTTTGGTCACTGATGAGCGTACCTCGAAAGCGATTTATTTTCAATTAAAATATGTCACCTTTGGTTATAACCACTGACGATTTGCTTTTAGAGTCCCGCCATTTACAAAAAAATGTGCACATTCTAAATATATAGTTGGATCACTTTTGAAATCTTACTTCTAAGTATACTTAGTTCCCTTCTCAACTCCTTATTTTCATATTTCGCGTCAGGACATGCTTTTACCGATTTAAAAGATGATATCTAAGATGCTTCGTTTTTATCCTGAAAATCCTTATTCATTTATCGTTGTCATTTTTGCGGATAAGTAAATAAAAGGAGTGAGGGTGTCGGCACACCAGTAGGGCAAATGTAATCATAATCTCAATATGGCCGTACATTACAAATTTTCTTATATTTCAGTGCATTGTACAATATATGTTGATATAAACCTAATTTTTAAACGACCCAATACAGGCAGCCGAGAAAAATGAATTCATTTGACATAGACGACATGAATAGAAATTCCTTTCGGGGTATCAATTAAGTTAATTACCTGGATAAATGTTTCAACTTTCACACTTAAGAATGAATATAATCAAAATAATTTCACGCCTGATCCTTCTGCGTCATCAAATGACTGATCAGACTAGTCTAATCAGACTAGACTAACTACTCGTTCTAGTAATGTCTTATCAATATTCACTAAATAGTAAATACTAAATGTTCCTAATATGCCTACTAACTTCGCCCTTTGACTCAAGAATTTATTTTAAATTAAATATACCAGAAATGTTTCATACTATACATATAGTTGAAGTTAATCTTAAATGATAAATTGTATACACATGTCAATTCCAAAAAGCCAAAATCATAGAACTTATTCATCTATTTCAAAACATGCGGATTAGAGCATACTTAATAATTGGATTAATGAAAATTTTACAACAGCTATTATTATGAAATATGTCCTTAACTTAAAGGGTAGGCTAATTAAATATTGTAATAAATACAATGGAGCATTCAAGAAAAATAAAATCGTATTTCATATTTCTCTTTGCTTGTTGCCAAAATCCCATAGAGCAGTTTTCCTACATTTTACTCACCATAACCCGAAATTTCATTACCTTCCAAGCATAGTGACCCAAAGGGTCGGCGCATGCAGCAGTAATTATCCGTAAAGAAAGCTTCCCTTGCCCATCGGGGACAACCATCGGACAGAAATCTCAATTGAAAGGGAGCTGTGGGCAAGAATGGAACAGACTAAAGGAACACCATGGAATAAGTAAGTATACACGAAACGGAAAATGGATTTTTTTAAATTATACCCTAAGAATTTGAATTTTTTTCAAATAAAAGCGCGTCCATTTTCACGCCCAGCTGGGCATACGTATGCAATGAGGACGGCGCGAATGGATGCTCTGAGAAATGAGCACTACGAGTATCAGGGTCGTCACAGAGTAAAACTGCATTACTGATATTTCAATGTCTCCGTTTTTCCAACAGCGTATGTCGCTCTGTGCGCTGGCCTTTCATGGCAGAAAGTGAACTCGGCGAGGATGGAACGAATGAAGAGGGGCAAAAGTGACTCGTCCTCCAGTGCGATACCCTAAAATTCCGCTGCATCCTCCATGTGGCGGCTGCAGCAAAAAGCATACATTCTTCCTGCATTCATCACGTGCTGCGCATCCGCTGTTTGAGGGGCGTTCCACGAAACGAGACCCTTTGATGTTCTCCTTTTATTCTATTTCGTCCGGAATCCGAAGGGGAGGCGGCGACCGGGCTTGCCCTTCCCTGTATGTATTTGGGAGAGACATTTGGAGTTGTTGCGCAGAGAGAGAGAGAGAGAGAGAGAGATAGGAAACGAATAATGGCGCCAAGCGATCGTCTGGAAATTCGGTGATTTGGACTTGATATAGACTCCAACTTAGACGCACTACCGAATTATCTTTTGATGTTCGTTAAATTCTTATAACTTAGGTTTAGGTTTATTTAGTTGGCCACATTACCCGTTTCAAATGTGTATCGGTGTGAATTGCGTGATCAAAATGTAAAATCGTTCTCTTTTCCTTTTTCGAAGGGACGGCATTGTGAGGGACGAGGTTTCAACCAAAATATTGACTCAATACTTTTTCAAATGGGAGTTAAAGGGGGTCATTATTGAAAATCCCTCCGAATACTTATTTTCCGAGGGTACTAGATCTAATTTACTGATTTCAAATTGAAGCAGTAGGACTGCACAAACGTTGCAAATGAACGGGGAAATGCGGACGCGGACATAGAGGAAATTAAAATGATATTTGGAAGAAGAATCAATGCAAATATAAATATGTTGATTGCTAATACTTTTTCATATTTTACAATTGATAGATTTTATATAACGTGGATCACAATCAGCTTTTTCTTAAACTCTAAGCAAGGATTACACCTTTCCATCCAATCGCCTCTGAATGATTCTTATTTCCTAGGGTGCAAGGGAGAAAAGGCTTTATAAATATGCTGTTAACATTTGTCGCTGGCACTCTAGGTATTCGTCATGGGTACCATAATACTCTTTTGGAAATCCTCCATCAGATCTCCACATTAATATTCTACTTTTGCAAGCTTTAATTTCTTTTCTTGTATTAAATTTCCTGCATTTCTAAGTAATTCTATGGGTATATCGTCGATCTCCGCTGTCTTTTTATCCTTAAATTCTGCTAACGCCTTTTCAAATTCCACCGTCAGAATTGGGTCTCCAATAATATCTTATACTATCTCATTCATGACTTTAAAATATCACTCCTCATTGAACCTCCAGCATACTGTTCTTCAAGATATTCTTTCCATCTCATTACCATATTCTCTTCACTAAGCAGATTTTTTCCTTATTATCCTTCAACACTCAGGGTCTTTGGTTTACGGTTAAAAAAAGACATTCACGACCCTGTATGCCGAATCCATCTTTCCGTTTCTGAAGTAACTTTCAACTTCCTGACATTGGTCTTGTAAATACTTTTCCCTTGCGCTACTATCTTATCGGTTAATAATACCTATTTCTCAATCGTGTGTAGGTGTCCCGTATTCATCTCCTTTCGCACTTTTATATTTCCACCTTTCCTCCATAAGTTTGACAGCTTAATAGGATATCCACTCATTCCTATTTCCTCGCAGAGCTTTTTCCAATAGAATCATTTACGGCCTGGAAAATGTCACTTTATTTATGCCTCTAACCCTCCGCTATTCCGAAGGAATATTCTCAGCATAGGCATGTTTACTCCTCGGTATGTTCGGAGTATATCCTCGTCTTCCAACTTTTCTCTTTGAAAATTCCTTTTTGAAGTCTTCTTTAACTCTTTGCATTAAATTTTAAAACGTGCTTCATCTAGATTATGATCTCTGTTAGCATCTGCCAAGATTTAACTCAACAATCTTTAACCTGGTTCATAAATCTTTCTTTGACAAATATATAGTTCATCTGTTGTGGTATAGAGTCTCCTGGGAGGTTTCCACGTTTATCTTCTCCTATAATGATGCTTGAACTTAGCATTAACGACTATTATTTTTTCTATAAAAGAATTAGATTATCACATCTCTTCTCTTGCCGCCAAATGGTCTCGTTTAGCATTTGCTGAAATTTCTTTTTAAAATTACTCACATTTCTTCTCTTTTGAAAATTGTATACGTCTATTTAATAGTCAAATCACAGCATCATCTCATTTGCCTGAGCTACCGTAGCTAATCGAAAGAATCATTGAGCCAGAATCCCTCGCACACTGTCAATTAAAATACAAGTAAATGTTGTTGACCATTGACCAATGCTACACTAATTGTAAGATTCTTCATGAACCACAATCGCCTGATTGAAAATTATTCTTTATAATTCACTGATAAAAAATAGTTGGTATTTATAGCTATCCATATTTGTTTGGTGATGAGGTTACCGATTATCAAAATGACTATTTTTTCTCACATTACATTTGATTTTCGTCCCCAATAGGCTAATAATAGTCAATCAGGAATGATCGTCGGTCAAGCATTACATTTTTTCGGAAGATCCGGACCTCAGTACGCCACAGTAGGAGAACACAGACCACATTTCTTTAAATTTTATTTCACTTACCCACTGTAAGCGAGGTGTGGGTAGTAAAAGATTGGGCATGCTGGGTGCCATGAAGCGTGCCATTAAAAATTAACGGAAATGAAGAAAGGGTTGTTGGCAATTGTTGGTTTGTGTGTCCATCGGAGACATACCCCAGCCGGTAGTTTACCGAAGAATGTGATAACTAAATTAGGAATTTCGTTCAGTCAGTTTAAATCTTTTTTCCTATCCATTTCACATTCTTTTTTTTCAATTTTGTTGTTCATTAGCACAGTATTTCGGAGTGATGTCACCCCGCACCTTCCCTCTCCCGCGTTTCAGTATTTAGTCGTGGATCGGGGACGCCAACCGAGGAATGCCACGGATTGAAAGAGGAGCGAAGAAAGCCTCGATTCCCTTCTCCTTTCAAGGTCGTTCCCAGCATCTCAACTCCCGCTGCGGTCACGGTGACTGGGTTGCGAAGCAGAGAGCCCCAACCTCCACGGAGCTAAATGGATACGTAAAAGGATGCCTGGGAAAACTGGGGCGCGGAAGGTGAGGGAGAGGTGGGCACTGCGGTTGCCGCCTCGCCAGGGGCCCTTGCGGCCGGCCTGTTACCCGCTAGGTGCACTGCATGGTCATGGTGCGGGGAAACAGCATTGTCATCCGAATTATGACTGACTGAATACCGTACTTCACTCTCCCAATTTCCTCCCAAGTCCCCGAATCTCGGAAATTCTCATATTCTTTCCGGGTGCGGCGACAAACGCTTTGTTGTATAAGATAGTGTCTCAGGTGTCTGCTCGTGTAAATGCGTGATTTTTCGTTGGAATGGAAGAATAAAATAGGTCAATTTTCACGCTTAATTCAATTTTAAAGCGATCATCGTTTCAACTCAGAGTGTCACCTTCAAGGATTTTTGAAAATGACATTCTATATAAATGGTAATCCCTTGACAATGAAACTGTGTTAATAAACCATGGTCGGTTTTAATTTAAGTGTGAAAATTGACCTATTTTATATTTTTGTGGAAATATTTCTTCCGATACAAATTAAAGCTACAATACCATTTCCAAATCACTTCTTGGCGTTGGCAGCAAGGTGAGCTCTTTTACTTTGTTCTTTAAACACTAAGGATTTGGCTCTATTTGAAGAATTTGACCCTTAGTCTTTAACTCTCGATTTAAATTACTCATTTTTGTTATACTTTTATGCCACCGCATAATAATATATGTTTAGAAAAAAATTGTTACCTAATAATCATGTGCAAGAATGCAAGCCAAGGAACAGCCAATGGATGAGTGGCGTTGCCTTGAAATTAGCTCATTTATGTAATTAGCTAGGTAGGTTTGAGATTCATTTTATGTGATAATTTGAATGCATTTTATTAATTTATGAAAACTTCTCTCACAATAAATTGAGACCAATGGTAAAATAGTAGATGCATCCCTTTCGCATGAATTTTCTCATCCTTATCTTTTATACCACTATGGAAAACGCTTGTGATCTCTATCCGCGTTCTCAGTGTACTCCCAATGCCATGGGGCTGAATAAAAACATTTATGGAAATTAAAAGTAAAATAATATTATTTCCAAAGTTATCACACTTGTAACTTACGCATTCCTCAAGTTCTTGACATCAACAGGAATACAAGCACACTACTGATTACGTCATTCAACAACGAAACGTTTCGTCGTTAAATAAAGCAATTATGGAGTACGTAACGCTATTTTGAAGTTCTTTTATTTGTACCTGTCTCAAAAAGTTGCGTATGAACGTGTTCACAGCAGGCAAATAATCTTATAATTCCCCAGGCCCACCAATTTACCACCATTCTACAGAGCGTAACTTATTCAATGGCCTAGTTACGCCCGTGGTTCTACAGAAAGGACTCGTGAAAGGATTAATACACTCCCTATGGCTTCCCTTTTCCGCATGAATAAAAGTATTAGGAAAACA